>VUQR01006024.1:41601-70276 GCA_015108515.1 Hemichromis elongatus
AATTTATATCCCCCCCCCCCCCCCTTTATTTTTTTTTTACCAGTGGTAGCAAAGTAAAATGACTCCTGAGATAAGGTGTATATGTTGCAATACATTCTTCTTTTTTTTAATAACAAAATAATATCAGGTATCAAAACATTTATTAAAAGTAAAAGTGCAGACACACGGACAGTCTCACTAAATCCATCCTTCCCCCTCAGAGTCTTTTCACGAGATCCTCATCTTCCACTTTCTGCTTGCTACCTCAATATTAGTCTCCTCCTCTCCTCTCCTGTTTTATCCCCTCCTGTAGCCCTGCTCCTTCTCCTGCGCTCTTATCTGGGCTGGAGCTCCTACTCCCCTCACTCCACCCTTCCAGCTTGTTGCTATCTCTACCAGTCGGGGTAATCCACTTCTCCCTATGTGTCTGATGCCTGCTCCACTCAGCAGTGCCCAGGATTATCTCCCCACAGCCCCCACGGCCCAGTGCCACAGCTAAAGGGAAACCCAGCACGCAAACTGCTAAGGCTGGTTAGCTAGGTCCCACCAAGTGAGCCAAAGCTGGCACGGCTGTTTGTGTTTTACTGTCTGTGCAGATGGGATCGTGAAGAGGGAGAGAAAAGGAGGCCCCACGCTGAAGCGCACATGCAGTGATATGCCACAGTATGTTTTCTTTGAGGTTGTGATTGACAAGCGGGTGATGACGTTATTTCGAATAATATGTTTGCGGTTGAACAAATTGACTGCTACAAAGTCTTCCACCAAAAATGTTCCAAAGGTATGTTTTGTTTACTGATGCACAATATTTGGTTTACAAATGTGATCTAATTTTCTTTTCCTATGGGCAATGTGCAGTTTTATACCATCGATTGTAAATAATACAAACAACAATCTTGTTACTTGATAAATAAATGCGTTCAGATTTAAATTCAAATGTAGGTTTGGGGAATTTGTCAGTCGGAAGTCCTGTTTGTGATATACAGAGTATAAAAACCCATAATATAAATATAATAACAGTAATGATGATAATATCATGTTCATCAGTACTGAATGTTTCAATCTTTAATGATATCAAAGCCACACAGAAGCATTATGTTTGTCACCGAGGTAATGTGGTTCTCACATTGCAAAATGGCCTCTATACTGCACAATTGCTTTTTTATACAGCGTCATTTTTGTGTAACCGTAAATGACGGTGCCATAAATTTAGCCTGAATGGTTGAGCTTGTGACTTATAGTAGTAATTATTACGAGAGTGTATAATGTAATGTGCATAACCATAGGTTCTGAAGAGAGAAAAGAGGGTAGAGGATAATATTCCTATGCTGGACTGGTTGTAGCCTATAGGCTGCAGTAGATTCACAGTCCATACTGGGCTATATCTGATTTGTAATCCATATATTCCTCTTGCTGCCTCCTTATTCAAAGCTCTCCCCCCAAGACACTTTCCCATCCAATTTTCTCCCTTTCTCTCCCATCTGCCCCTCCCCTGCTACCCCTTGCTGTTCAGTTTAGATTCGGGGATGGAAAGCTTCATAAACAATTTTCTCCCCTTGCCGTTGAGCCACTTTTACCCGGGCACTGTGTGAACGCCATGCCAATTTCCTGAATCCATACTTCACAGCCACCCCCTTCCTCCCACTCCCCGCCACCACCTTTCTTCCTTTCTCACTCCTCACTCTGTCCATCGAAACAATGTCCATGTCAAGACAATTATAACCACTCGCTGCCGCACACACTAACTTGCTGTGTTTACCACCAAGGGGCTGGTGGCAGCAAAGCAATTTCCTCCTGATGTGAATGCTGTATGTCTCTCTCTCACCGTCTCCCTTTGTCTCTCTCTCATTCACAGTCTCTCATGGCTTCTCCAGCCCCTCAGACATCTGATCTCATAAGCGATATATCTGCTGTTATAGCCACTGGCACCTCCTTGCATCCGGCCACCAGCTCTGCCAACGCTGGTTATTTCTGCTGGGAGGTTGCAGAAACGTGACAGGCGCAGCAGCTCCGCAAACCGAAGGCCGCCAGCCCCACGCTCTGGGCTAGGTGTGCGTCGGGATTATCACCGAACCTGCGGGCTTCACCTGTTCAACCCTGCTGCCGCTCTGTCTCGCTCAACATGTTGCCATCATAGTTTCGCCAGTCACATACATTCTTCTCTCCTTCTCTACTCCGGGCTTGGTTACAGAAAAGAACAGCCTCAGTCACACCTGTACGACACCATCCATCATGGCTGTGTGTTGTGTATCCTCTCCAGGCAGCTTGTGTCTTGTAGCTGCAATGTGTGTTTGGAATAGGTTGATACAAGGCATGATTTAGCCAGGAAGGAGTGGGAGAATATTAAAACCTTAAAGATGAGAAATGATTGCACCTCTGTGATGTTTCAAGAATTGCATTGTAATTGCAGAATCATGCAAACACGTGCACAAAAACTGAGTAGAGTAATAAAGCATTAAAACAGGAATGGAGGCTAACGTGCCATTCAGGCAATCTAGGCTAATTTATTTTCTTCTTCTTGTTTTGATTTTTAGGTTGTTTTTTTTTTTAAATTTGCTTGTTTCCACGGTTGCCCTTGGTTGAAAAAGCACAGATAAAGGTGCACATTTTGTGTGTTTTTCCTTATGACAATCCATTTGTGTATCTGAAAAAATCGCAAATATGAAAAGAAAGTAAATTATTGACACAATTTAACACAAAAACCTTCATATATTCTATACTCGTTAAACGTGACGTGAAATCATCTAAAACATTTTTTAAATTGTATTTCTAGCTAATGAAAACTGCAACCTCACCCTATGTTTGCTCTCACAAGTGCAGATTCTAAATAGAAACTGAGAGAATAAGGGGGGAGGAAAACAGGGAACAGCAATCCGACATTGTGTCCACGTTAGCGGGGTATTTGCACACGGAAGCCTGTGGTCGGCAAATGAGTTTGATCTCGGCTGACAGCTCCTGAGAATTCCTCATGCTTGGGTCACATGCATTTTCCTCTGGGCTATCCCAGGCGGCAGCAGGAAGTATTTGTGATTCATGCTCTAATCTCCCCCTTCACAGATGTCATATTGAGAACCGAATTGGAGTCAAGCATTTATGGGTGTAGCTTTCAACGATGGATCCTCGGCAGTAACTTTACCTCTTTACCTCACACACCATGTGTTATCGTGCACATACAATAAAACTAAGACCTTCAAATTTAAATATTCACTATGGAAAAAGAATGTGTTGAAATTATTTCATTTTCTAATAATAAAAAACAATAACAACAATAATGTTAATAAGTACAACAGTTAGTAATAGAACAGTCACTATAAACCTGTGTTCTATTGATTCCACCGAGGTTTTGCTTGCAGTGAAATATAGCATCGCTTTATAGAGTTAGCAGTAGTTCAATCAGGAAGACTTCCCTCTTAAATCTTTGATGCTTGCCGTTTTATTCTCCAATCAGTAAAGCCACACCTCTCGGCTTCTCCCCATAAATTCTTCTGTGTCTCACATTGACAGTTGGCTTAAAAGTCAAGCAGCAATTTGCTTTTGTTTTGCATCACACAAACAAACACACGTAAGATAAAAAATCTCCACTCCCTGTCGTTTAACCACACAGGTGCTAATAATGGCGCTTTTATTTCATGAAATGAACATCTTCTGTTCATCTGGGCTTTTGTCACACTAAAGATGTCTCTGTAAAGAAAATGATTATTGTACCTGCTGTACATTCTGTCTCTCCCGCCAGATAGACTGCACCTTTGCTCTGACATTCACAAAAGAAAAAGCATGGTCCCAATTTACCCAGAACCCAGTTGTCCCTCCGTGATTCACAGCTGACTTAGACCTGTAGCGTACCCTTTTTTAAGGGGTGTCACAATATTGCAAGTCCTTGTTACATGTTTCAGCCCTTGTTTAGCAAGATCACATTGACTTTTCATACTTATGGCTTCATTGAGATTGCACTATACTATTATTTTTCTATCAATGAATCCAATTCTTTTATACCCCAAATCTTTCCCGTGCCCATCCGCAAAGTGCCCATCTACATTTATCATCTTTAGTACTTACACTCATCATACATTTTGGCTTTGGGTGCTCAAATGCTGCTCATCAACATCTTTAGAAATCTGAGTGCACAGGCATCAGTTACACACCAACTATTACTGCATTAGCCAAATCAGAAAGAGAAGCGATCATATTGTTGGAGAAATAAAGTAGGAAACCCCCATAAAAAAATATTCATTTTTATCAGAATAAAATCTTATAAAGTTTGAGAATTTGTCCACACTAACAAAAATGTAGATTGGAATCGGTATTGTTCTTCCAGTGACCCGAAAATGATTGCTAAAGTGTGGTCCTCCAGTGTCCTCGCATTACTAAACAAAGTAAACTTACTGTACTTGTGGTGCAATCATGTGATGATCATTGTCTCAACTCCTCGTCAGCATGTACTCACTAGTATCCACTCACCTCACCTACCTCAATCATCACAAAAAGTCCAGACTGAATCGCAGAAGGCTAATCTCAGCAGTAAATATGCTTTGAATGAAATCAAAATGTGACATATTTGTGTTTCTATTTATGTAAGGAGGTAACACGGTGCTGGAAACACAAATATCCTGATTCTGAATGTATAAGAAATCCATTTACCTACTTCTCCAAAGTTACTGATCTCTCAGGGCACTTTTCACTTCTAGTAACTAAACCATTACTGCATTCACAATTTTTATTACTGTGTTTAGGACGTGGTGGTTAAAGATCGGTCTAGTTTGAAAACAGAAATAGTCCACCGTGTTTATTTGCATCAAATCAAAACCACAATCCTTCGCTAACCTCATATGCTTTTGTTGCCTGAACCTTAACAGGACTCTGGAGACAAACTCCAGACTGTGGTCGCGTCCTTAGTATGCACAATGTATCCCCAACCATGAATTAAAAGGATTCACATAAATGTAAAAGGCTCTGTTTTGCTGAGTGACTTTGGACTTTCTTCCCTGTGATTACACTTTAAGCTTAAAACAGAGTCAACACCAAACTTTGCTTTACAAGTACATTAAAACTATGAAAGTTTCAATTCATATAAAACTCTCTCCCTATAAGACCACTGTAATAGTAGGAGATGGTGTAATGGGGTAATATAATATTAACTACCTGGCTTTTATTGCTGCAAGTGATCTCAAAGCCCAAAGCTCTTGTTCATGTTTTAAACTTACAGTAAAGTGACAGGTTTCAAATCTACGGTGTTCAAGAGGACTATGTCCTTAGAGAGAAATGTTAATAGCTATTTATGTTACTTAGCTCAGGAAATATTCTGCAATTGGCAGTCTTTTAATGCTTAAGGTTTTGTTACAGTTGTTTTTTTTACGGCCTATTATGTTGGAATGCTGGAAAATAAATAGGAGAAATACACTGACCTTGTTACAAACTCGCAGTTGACATATTAAGGAATAGAAATACTTTTAGTTAAAACACTACTCAGTTAAAAAACAAAGAAAAGAAAATGCAAGATTTTTTTTTCTTTTTTACAGTTACAACTGGCAAATATGATTAATCATCAGCCTCCTTTTATAGTTTGCCTGTGCTGTAAGCGCTGGGTTGCAGAACAAACTGGTCTTTTCTGTGCTGCACAGTCTGTGGCCTCACTTGCTGAATGAAAACTTTCAGAAACTAATTACAGGGAAACCATCTTCATCACATTGCCATTATAAGGGGAGAGGGGACGGGCCTGCTGACTCCCTGGGCTCCTGCGGAGAGCGAGGCTCTGATACACTTAGCCGCAGCCCTGCTTTAATTGTGCAGAAAATGTGATTTGTGCCCCAGCTTCACTTTCTGGGGAAAGTGGTGTTCACAGTCAGGGGTGTTCCAGTCGCGTGAATAGCTTTGCTATTCAGCCACCCAGGATCCCTTTCATGCATGTGTGCGTATGTAAGCTTGTATGTCAATTTTTTGTGTCCGAGTGTGAGTGCAAAGTCATTTCATATATTTTCTTTGTCCTTTCTAATTAAACAAGATTTCACAATGTGATTACTAATTAAATGTCAGAGAAAAGTTTTTAAAAAGAAATATAAAGTAGCTATGAGTATACATCATAAGCAAAATAATAATTTTAACCAGTTCTGCCACTTCTTACAAACAATAAGAGAAGGATAGGATAGCTTAACTTTTAAGTGCTTTAAAAATACAGTTGATCCATTTCATTTTTGCTTTCTTTATTTATAAGAAACTGATCAGATAGCAGGAGATGCTAAAGAGCAAATGTGGACATTAAACGTAAAGAAATCTGCTTACACATGAGCATACATGGAGAGACTGAAAGGAGTGATATGAGCTTTGAAACATCTTGAGGGAGACAGAAAGAGAATTGTAAAGTGCAAGAAGGAGAGGGGGAGCACGAGGAAGAGACATATTGGCAGAGGATGAGAGAAGCTGAGAGGCGGGGGCGGGTTGAGGAAGAGGACTGTAAGAGTGAAAAAGACTGATAGGGGAAAGGAAGAAATCCTTAACATACACCCCTCACCTGGATATGGTGCTTGTGAGCTTCGCTAAAAAACTGCTGATGTGACACGAAGAGCGAGAGCTAGCTTTTCAGCGGAGAGAAAAGTGCTTACTGGCTCTTCTTATAAAGGAGAAAGGCTTGAGGTACACGCCTCACATATCCTCTTTGTTTGGAGACTTTGCAGTGGCCAGCACTTTCTATCTCCCCCCTATCTGTTCTCCAATTTTTTTTTTTCATTTTCTTATTCATTCTGTTTGTTCTTCTTCTCCTCAACACTTTCCTGGGACACAGTTGCAACGCCTGGCAGGCTTCTTTTGGATCGATTTGTTCCAGAATAATCTCTGGCAGTATAGCTTTGGCTAAAGTTTACTGTTGCTCTTTGTATTAGCAGTGTTTCACTGCAGGAATGTGGCCATTGTTTGGAACTGGAAAATCTGTTTTTCTTTTTTTTTCTTTACAAGGAGAGAGTTTCATCTCGCACAAAAGGACCTTGATGCCACGTGTTTGATTTATTAAACTTCTTTTGCAATGACACCGACATCTGACCTCTCCTAATTAAGGGTCAGAGAAACAGAATGTAACTTCTGTAATATAGATTAATTTAGATTTTTGAGATAATTATATCTCTTCCTTTAAGACTGATATTAATTTGCCTAATATGATCTTTATTTGAAGTAATAGTAATTTAGGTAACACACAGGAAATGTACACCTTACATTATGAATGATAACCTTTGCCCTTTCATCTATTTTATTCTGAAATATATTTCGTTTTGTGATCATTTAACTTTGACTCAAGGTTAAAGCTACTGCCGTGCTAAAGCTTGACACAATAAAGCACTCAGAAAAAAATTATTGCTGAGTAGAAGACATCACCAGGGTCATGGGAATTTGGTAAAAAAATTACAGGGAGCAAGGTCATAAGGAACCAGTAATATATTTTCTATCATATATGTCAATAAAAAGTTAGGCTTTGGTTCACAAGATATAGTTAAACATATAGCAGAACTATAATAGATCCACTTTAGCATAACAGTGTTGACAGAAGAAATCAGTGCAAGGTACAGGAAGGATTTCTCCTGCTTTCTGGGTGCTGGGGCAGTACCTGGCCCCACTTTGGTTAGTACCCTTTTGTATGGATGGATGGGATTTAGCAAGTAATATCAACTGTGTTAGCATGCTAACACTTAATAACACAGACTAGCAGTACAGCTCAGGTAGGAAAATCCCTTTTGTTTGCGTTACTGACGTGATACTAGCAACTTTAGATTGAAGGTAGGATCACCAGCAATATAACAGTTCTCTTCGTATGTTTAGTAGAAAACAGACAGTAAAACTACGGTTAACGAAAATGCTTACAATCACAGTGCAGCACTAAAAGCTGGTACATGCTACTGATCCGAGAAAGGCTAATAATAGTAATGCTAAGAATAATATAAACAAAAAAAAAAAGCCATGAAAGTCTAAAAATATTTAAATCAAGTGAAACATCTAGTTTATTTTGATTTCTTATGCATAGATGCTGTGAGGCTTGTTTTATCCAGTCATCAAAGAGGTTGGCTGTACTTCATGGAGCACTTGTCCATTTTAATGGACCCTGGCATTGGTATTCCCTGGAAACAACATGGTAAACATTGTACTTTTATATTAACGCGATCCCAAAATTATTAAAATATCTGTTTAAACTTTTAAATCTCATCTGGTGTCTTTGAGTCACTTGAACATCATCCAGGATATACTTCCAGGACTATGCCAGGAGGCTGTCACATTCTGTTCATTCTGGTTCCACTATCCAAATCCATGCTCTCTGTTAACTAAACGGTCCTTTAACTCTGCTAGAACAAATTCTTGCATTAGCTAACTTAAACATGATATCTGAAAATGATCATTAGACTAATGCAAATCAGTATTAATTGTTGATTGATTAGAGAGAATTTCATCCATTGGTGCATAAAATGTGTTTTTTGTCAATAACAGATTAGCATCAAAAGTCAGTCACTTTAAATGTTATAATATATCCATCGCTTTAATCACAATGTCAGTACTGGACCTGAATTTTTTTCAAAGAAGAGAAACTGTTAACTATGAATTATTCTGGTGTGTTTCACCCAATTAGTCTTGTTTTATATAATGAAATCCTCTGTACATCGCAAAATAAAGAAGCAGCAACCTATGGATAACCTATAGATATAAGAGCCTCCTGTGATATCCATCAATTTACATCTAAATTACATCTAAAAACGTTTTTTTACAAGTTTAACTGTAAGGCAAAAACTGAAAGGAGAGAGTTTGGCCACCCAGATGATCACCAGAGTTAATGGGATTCATTGCGGGCAGCACTGAATTTCATGTCAGTCCATGCGGTAATTCCTGAGATACTTCAGTGAGCATCAAAGTGTTTTAGTGACTTTTACACTTATATTAATATCTGCTAGCAAGATTTACAATTATTGCAGGTTATTAAGTATGAAATAAAGAGCCAGAAAGTAATTTTAACATATGATGTTCTTGAGGATGTGTTTGTAAGAGGTTGCAGCCATTGTGCTTTTTTCATTGAGATCAGTCTGTTAAATCTAGTGACTCAGTACATTCACAAGGATTGGATGAAGATTGAGTGCTGGTATTTGCAAAAGAGCACAATAATAGCCACCACCTACAAGAAAAGTACAAGGGATTTTTCCCATCTCAAGGCTTGTCTTTCCATTTCTAAACCCCTATGGTTTTGTAATCAGTCTTTCTAAACCATTTTAATCTCTTAATTCACTTGTATCACTCAAATGGCTAGCTCATTCTTTCCACCAGCGGCACTTTGTAGCTCTAATCCTCTAAACTGCAGGAGATTTTCTGACCGGCACCAACCCCAGCACACATTAAGAGACATAACCACAATATGTTCACAAGGAGAGGATAACAGCTCTCACTGGAGGGGACATTAAACTGGGCTTCTGGTCAGCAAATCTCCGGCAGGGATTCAGAGAGTATGTATAATCCCATTCTTGTTGAGACAACCAGCGATGTCTCAGTGGAGATAATTGGTGATATTTTGTCATTAGGAGTGATATACTGTGGCAGTGGTTACTAGACAGATATGTTCTTTTAGTTTTTGACCTTGGAGAAGTTTTAGTGCGGGTAAAAGGAGAAAAGAAAAGCAGTTTACAACAAGGATGGCTTAAACTTGACAAATTTCAGTTGTATTTACCTGTTAGATAAAGAGTATGTGCTGTGTTACTATGCTTACAGTCAGTATATGAAGAGGACATGACATATTTTGTGGTTTTATCTATAACTTCTATAGATAAAACCACATAGATTTTAGGAAAAAGCCATGATATTAGGTTAATGTTGAAGAAGGTCGTTTACCTTTCTGTATGTCCTATAGAATATGTATGAAATCTTAATTCGTGCATATTTACCATAATGATGGAAGAAATTCTGCATTTTAGTTTTGAAATCCATGTAAAGGGACAGATCTTTTGTAATTGACCCCAGACAAACATTTCCGATGTTTATTTGAGGTAGTGAGCCATTGCTTTATCTACTCCTTTCTCGCCAACGAGCAAATGACGGCAGATGTCTCACCTCTGTGGGACCTGCTCACTCTCCTCCAAATACCATCCTCCTTTTATCTAATGGAGGAGGAGAAAAAAGAGAAAATGTTTCAATGCCTCTGTCTGACGGGCAAAATAAATTGCACTTACAAGATCCAAATTACATTGTTTAACCTCAAAATGATTGGCCCAGGCCCCTCTCCTAAGGCCTGATCAGTTGGGTGATGTATGGCTTTAGTTTACTTCAGCACTGCAAATCCAGCCCTGCACAGTGTTCTGCAAGCCTCCAGGGCAGAGCTGGGAGGGGTTGAATGTGAACAGTGCGACGGAGCTAGATGACGTTTAATGTTTAATAAGCCCCTTTCCTTGCACTCCACTTTAATTTGGAAATATGAAGCTGCACGTGTTGAAAGAGAGGATTATTAGCTGGTGCTAATCTCTCTTTTTCTCTCCGCCCTTGTTTACCGCAGCTCTCCTCCCAAACCCTCATCCTCAATCCCAAACAGAATGAAAGAGGAAAGAAAATGACAGTGAGGGGGTTGAAGCAGGAGGGAGAGAGAGAGAGAGAGAGAAAACTGAAATTGGTCTTCTTGTTTGTTGTGCCTTGTTGTGTTGTGAGCATGTAATAAGGCTCAAAATGTCACTAGTTCAATCAGGCACCCCCAGGCAGCATGGGATTGTGGGGATTTACGTTTGTGCATTGATGAGATGTACACATAATTTTGGAGGGTTAAAAGAACTGAATCACCCCGGAGTTTGTTGGAAGGATCTCTTTATGTCCTTGTTGTTGAGATGAGAACAGATAAAAACCACTTATATAATATAGCTGTCACATGATGAGCATCTTTTGTCACGACTAGCAAGGGTGAACACTAAATAAAGTGAAGAGAAAACTGCTTTAATATTATGAGTGTTCGAAACAAGAGGCAGTATTCAACAGCTGTCAACTGGCCCTCAAGCTTCAAGATGAAAAAAGATCTTTATTTCACCTCTGTGCTCTTTTCTGTTTGTCCCTCCCCCCTCCCCCCCCCCAATAAAAAGGCCTATCCCCGTCTCTGGCACAGTGGTGGTATCTTTTTGCATTGTAGGAGTTACCATCTGAAAGAGAGAAATATTAATGACAAACCCAGATCCCAGCATGTCTCACTGTTCTAATCAGCCAGCTTTCGGTTCCACACCGCTCTGTGTTTCTGGGGAAAGGGGAGGGGCGTGGTCGGTGTAGTGTGTAGTGTGCGTGTGTGTGCGTGTGTGAATGTGGAGAGAGAGTCTGGGGGTTGGTGGGCAGCATGTGTGCTAAAGCACGATTGATGCTTTGTGTAGCGACTGAATACAAATGAAGGATTTGTCAAACTGCAATATTTGGGTCCCAATAGATTACCATACGGCACCAGGGTAATTATGCACACAGTTGATTGAATGGAGTCAAAACAGGGGGAATGTGTAAACTTGTGGCTGCTGCCGCATTTGATTTCCATAGAAATGGAGTAGGTGACACAAGCTCAGACACATGCAAATACATAGACAAATGCATGCGCGCAAACACGGGCGTGCGTAAATGAACGCTTACACGCACAAACAGGTTGATGTGAGCATAACAACACAATGGCATGCAGAGGCACACGATAATTCAAAAGCAGACAACTTTTCAACTAACAAACATCTGTGAGAACGCCGCCCACACAATAACACACAACTTTAAACATGGAGCGGAGTCACAAATTAATGTTAATATTGAAGAATTATAGCAGTCACATTCAGGTGAGTATTTACACGGTTTATTGCAAAAACTCTCACCGGTTTACCTGAACTATATAGATGAAACTCATTGATTTTTCTGTCTGAATTTTACATCCTAATGTAGAACAAGGTCTTTCTGTAAAAATCACAAAATGATTCATGTACATAGAAATGTCCAGAACTAGAAACAGCCCCTCACATATGTACGGATAGAACCTCAGAGGAGAAACTGGTGGGTGTACTGGAGGTCATAAGCTACTGTAGATAGGAGGGTGATTTATTCAGCCGACCCCCGGTTAGGGCTCAATTATTCCCTGTGGGAGAGCAATAGCCCATTCCGTCACTCTCTTTATTGTGTTCACACACATTTTGATTGTTTCCTTTTATCATTATTCCTGCAGAATTAAACACAGCATGAAATAAATGCTACTGGCAATTCTGTTATGTATTATTGTCACATTGCAGAACTAGTGAGTGTGTGCTGCAATTATCATAAAGACTTGTGTTGTATTTTAATTCTTTCATTATCCTTATCCCTCTACGTGTCTCTTTTGCCAAGATTGAGTTCATCACTATACAGCAATTTATAGTTTCATTTCGAGTGAATGTGTATTTTGTGGAAATAAGAATGCAGAAGTTATAAAAGAAAATGGCAAGAAAAAAAATTCCTGCGGCTCATTTTAACTTATGTAAATTTCAATGACATTTGTTCCTTTTCAAATGTTTGTTCTCCCAAAAACCCCGCCTCTACATCTTGGCCTTTTACAGCATATGCAATAATTTCAGGCTTCAGCGAAGTACAATGTAAGTATTGATCACTTGCAGGTGTGCAATCTGTAGTCAGGTTCAGGTCATGTCACTTTGCCTTTATTTAAAGTTTGAGATATTTCAGAAATTGTTTAATATGATCCATTCTTATTCAAATGTCACATCATAGGTGATATTTTTCTTCCACTATGGCATTCTCCTCTGCCCACTCTGATTCCTCCCTAACAGATTTCCAAATTCTGCGCTTTGAAAATCTCAATGATCAGCCTTTGCCATTTAAATGCCTAAAATTTTAAGTCTTCATCTTAAACTTTGATTATTATGGTCTCAAGACATTCCAGTTTGATGGGGTGTGGAAGCATATGCACTGCACAAAAAAAATTAAAGGAACACTTTTGACAAGAGAATCAATGAAACTTGTGGGATATTGATCAGATTAGTTGCATACCGGGTTGTTAATTAGTTTCAGCTGCTTTGGTGTTAATGAAATTAACAACAGGTGCAATAGAAGGGCAACAGGAATGGTTTTAAAGGTGGAGGCCACTGAAATTTTTTTCCTTCCTCATCTTTTCTGAATGTTTTTTCATTAGTTTTGTATTTGGCTAGGGTCAGTGTCATTATTGGTAGCATCATGCATTACCTTGATCCTACAGTGGGAGCACAGGTAGTCCAGCTTCTCCATGATGGCGCATCAATATGTGCCATTGTTAGGACGTTTTCTCTATTTTTCAGCACAGCCTTAAGAGCATGAAGGACATTCGAGCAGACAGGGCTGTAAAAGGTCCTTAACCTATCAACAGGAATGGTGTCTGTTTGTTTGTGGAAAGTGAAACAACATGAGCACTGCCAGAGCTTTGCAAAATGACCTAATGCACTGGTGTGAAAGTCTATGACCAAACAATCAGAAACAGACATTATGAGAGTGGCCTGAGACATGATGTCCTCTAGTGGGGTGTGTGTTCGCTACCCAGCACCATGGAGCCCGACTCATATTTGCCATAGCATACCAGAATTAGCAGGTTCACCAGTGTTGCCCTATGCTTTGCACAGATGAGAGTAGGTTTAACCTGACCACATCTGACAGATGTGAAAGGGTCTGAGGAAGTTTAGGAGAATTATGCATAACATATTTCAGCATAATCAGTCTGATGGTGAGGCAGTGATAGCGTGGGGAGCACCCTAACTGCCATTAGGCATCGGAATAAAAATCTTGTATCCACTGTCAGACCCTATGCTGGTGCTTTGGGTCCTAGATCCCACCGCATGTACATGGAGAACATTATGTTTTGGTTTGTCCGGCACCCCCCAGGTTGCACCTCAGATTCTCCAGGAGTCAGTGAAATCCTGGTCCATATCTGGGAGGACATGCCCCAGGACACGCTGTCTCATTGGGAGCCTCCCCTGATGTTGTCAGCTGTGCATACAAGCACATGGGGGCCACACAAACTACTGAGTTGCTGCAGTGAAATTTGGGTGAAATGGTCTGACCTGAAGCATCATTTTTTTCACTTAGATTTTTAGGGTGTCTTTGAATTCAGCTCTTTGTAGGTTAATAATTTTCACTTTTACAAACAATGTAGCATCCTTTCATTCCTAACACATTACTCAGTCAACATCAGTATAGATCCAGCATGAAGTTTTACCCACTGAGATCTGATGTGTTTTAAAAGCATTCCAAAGCAAAGTGTAGTTGTTGTGTCTCGAATTGAAATGATACAGTAATTACTCTTTTGTTTTTTACACATGTAAGTAGACTTTCTCATTTGATTTTACTGAAAGCCCCCCTTCCATAAAAAAACAAAAAACAGAATGGGATAAAAGATATAAACTAGGGATTTAAAAAAAAGAAGATAAATACTTCTCTTAGGAAACAAAACTGAGCTCAGGTGCACTGAAAAACTCCCCTATTCACCTAAGCATCAGGAGAGGTTGATGTTGTCAGACAGTGTCTCTGTCTTCCTGTGTCCTTGCTTTACAAAGGTTATCCTGTAGGATCAGATAGGATGGTAGCAGAAAAGAATCACTTCTGTGGTCGCTGCATCACCCACGCATGGTCTGTGCCACCTGTTCCCAGAGGAGTGTTTGTAACCGCTGTCTGTGTCTATACAACTACAGTGTGTCTGTGTGCATGCCTCTATGTTTGTGTGTACTGGTAAATATAGGGTGTGAGAAAATGGAGCAGGTGGAGGCCCTTATATGGGAAGTGTCTACACCAATCAGCAGACATCCCCTTCAACCTTGGGATTTGGGGTCCTGCCCAGGCCTCAGTCACATCACTAACAAAGTGAAAGAGACACAGGTGCTTTTATCGAGCCTTATTAACCTCCCACTGACCAACACACTTACGCCTTATACCAATGGCACTGAAGGCATTGCTTTACATGTAGGTTTTGCTCTGAATTTTGTCTGTTGGGACACTAACAGACTGCCTGATTGTTGCTGGAACATCTATTGGCCAAAAGACAAAAAAAAATTTAAAAAAAAGAGACAAAAACGATGCAAATATCAAAAGACCTCTCCAATCAGAGTCCTCTACTATGAACCACCTTCAACATACCCAGGGCATCTTTCCGTTATCTCGATTTACATGCCCTAAAAGTGGCAAT
The DNA here is from genome assembly GCA_015108515.1 of Hemichromis elongatus. Lineage (NCBI taxonomy): Eukaryota > Metazoa > Chordata > Actinopteri > Cichliformes > Cichlidae > Hemichromis > Hemichromis elongatus. The sequence goes on from VUQR01006024.1 coordinate 56,720, forward strand.
CAGGATAAGAAGTCAGAAGAATCTCATTATGAGCTTGCTAAGTTAATTCAGGTTTTGCACATTCACACAAAAGCGGTGGGAGTGACAGCATCTGACCAATCACAAACGTGGGTAAGTGTACTTGCAGCAGAGCGGCTGATTTTACAATGGAATATAAACACATAACACAGACTGAAAGTAACACAGCTGCTGAGTGTGACTGGGTGAGTGGAAAAGCACTGTACAGTGTTTAGGATCAGATATGAATCTTTATAGAACAATAAAAATGTATTTAAATTGTTTGCACCCAAGAGAAAAAAAAACATCAATGATTTAAGCTGCATGTTTGTTGCATGTGGCCCTACATTGGCCCTACTACTGTCTGCATTCCTGGATTTTCCAGGAATTCTGATACTTGATGGGTCAGTGGGTGGTGATTTCTGATCTCTAATCTACAACCTAACCAGCTCTGGAAAAGGTGATGTTAGCAGCATAAGTTACCATGACAATGTACCCAGAAAGAAGTGATGACTCTTATAATGCTGTAACTGTAAAAAGCATGTGAATAGATTTGGTGATATAAATCAGAATGCACAAGATAATCCAGAAACTGTGGTTAATGTTCTGTTTTACTGACTGTTAAGGTATTCTTTTTTTACTTCTGAAGTTTAGGCACCGCATACACCCATATATGAGTTTTATAAAATCTGTTTACTTTAAAGTTTGATTTTCCTTCCAGCTGTAGTTTTGGTCTCTTTGGTTTTAATCCCATTTGAGATGTTTATCATATGCTTGCAGATGAACATATGTCACCTCCGCTGTGTGTCTTGTCAAAATAACTCACTTTTTTTAAAACCACCTAAAGGAAAATGTACCTGTGTAATGTTGAGCAGCGTCTCGGCTCGCTGGTGGAGCACGGCATCAAAAAGTTATTGAATAAAGAAGTTCTGTCTTAGAAAGGGTAAAAGAAAGACAAGCCCTCTGTGTGGGATTTCAATTATGATCTTTTTTCCCTCCACCTTTGTTGCTTTAATAGAGGTCCTCGATTAATTTCAGAAAGGCTTTTTCCAATTTTTCTCCATACTTCCTCATTTTCATTAAATGTCCCTGTTGGAGCTCCGCACACTGTGCATTGCATTAGCCGGTTAGCCAAGAGAGAGCAGATACATTTGGCTGGCGTTTTATTACATCGTGTCTTTGAGATGCAATGTAAATCAGCAGGTCAGGGGGTCAGCAGAGCGCATTAATTCAATCCTGTGAATGAAACGATGGGAGAAGCCTTGCCTCCAAGGCTGTGTTACATTACCCATCCTCATCACATGCAACAACATCTAACACTGAACCAGGACCTTTTAAAAAAATACACGAAATTAATTTCAAACATTATACCTCTGACATTCAGCAGTAGGACAAAGATATACGGAAATCTAAACCAAAACATTTCCTGGTCTTTTCATTTGAATATGTTTCTTTTAACACACATATATGTATAATTAAAACTCAAGGCTTTTAATTTTGGTGATTCTACAGATTTTTAAATGTGAGACAAAAAAAAACTAACTGTAAATATGTGGCAAGTGAAGTGGCAACTCGAGTCAAGTCTGGTCACTTTTATTTATGCTACAGTCACAACTTTGGCAACTGTGGTGTAGCCAAAAATCCCTGTATTATAACAGTGTGAAATGAACTTGAAATCTTTCTTGTGAAATGTTTAAATTTGAAGGTCTGCGACCCCTCACAATCAGAATGGCAATAAGACAGAGGCAGTCTGCTATCAGTTTGCAATTGAATGCAGTCAAGTTGGCAATTACATGCATTACATCTGTATATCCAAATACTCCACTTGTAATTAACTGGGATAAATTGACAGAAATCTGTTGCCATTACAAACACAGAAATTGTCATTAAACAGGGATTTAAAATAATAGTAAATAATAATAATAAAAGTTCAGTAAGTAGTGAGGGGTGAGTTCACAGAATTGAAAATACAGGATGCAGACAGGGTGCACTCATCGATGGATGGCTCAGTTGACTCAGATTGATTTCAACATGCTGGCAATCTGTCTACATTTATTTATTAGACACCACTTATTGGCAAACTTTTAATAATCTGTCTGCGAGTGACTGCAGTCAGCCTGATTTGGATCCCAACTGGTTGATGACAGGTAGCCTGGCACTAGGCAACCCGTGTAATCAAAAGTGGTCATTCAGAGGCTGAGGTTGTTGCAAGCTCAACTCTTGCTTGGCAACCAGTTGGTTGCAATTCGTACTTGCAATTGTTTGTTTAATAAAATGAAATTCAATTCAGTGACTGTGTAGCCACAGATTTTTTCTAGTGGCAAGGGGGTTTCTGTTCTATTTTACATATTCTATGTCTCCATAAAGACTACATACAACACACAAAAACCCACATAAACAAGCTGCATGATTAAGATAAAAAATAAATAACTAATATAAAAAGGCCTGGGTTAAATATTTCAATATTTCAAATATTCAAAGGGCAATAACACAGAGAGCCCAGTTGCCTAAAAGAGAATATGTTGGCAGGTTGATCTCAGTGACCACAAGGCAAAACATAGTTTAAGTTAGAACATCCGCAATATATTTTAGAGCTGATCCACAGAGGGACTATAAAACACACAATAAAACTTTTTTTTTTTCACAAGTCGCCAGTATAATTGTGCTAAAATAGGACTGATGTGATAAAGTTTGTTTGTATCACTTAAAAAGCATCTCAATTTCGAACCAGCTGCAGCTGAGAAAGAGTGGAACAACCTTATATACACAGAGTTACAGTCCTGTCTAGAGTGAGAGGTGTTAAAGGCCCAGATAATAGTTTCTTAGAGGCAAAACTACAACTACCAATAATCATCATGAGGTCTGTTTATGACGCACTTTACAAAACTTGTCCTACAAAAGTGTTTTACCGATCACCAAACATGACAAAATAAGAATGATACAGTTCAGAGAAGGTGATAATTTCTTACATCTTCTCTAATCATGCTCTTAAAAGCATAAGTGCTGCAAAGCTACAGAGCTGACTGAAGTAGAGCCTTTGTGATGGTAGTTTTTCTTCAGCTGTCAGTTAATGATCATTTACTTCACAACCAAAACTGCATAATAATTGTGTAAATCAAAGTTTCAAAAACAAGAAAATGCACTCTAGGTGTTGAAAAATGCATAATATTCTCCCATAAACACCCACAGTCATGGAGAATGCTGTGAAAATTTCTACCATATCTAAGCAAGAAAATGAAAATATATAGGTGATAAACATGCAAATGAGAGACTATGACTATAGATGTAACCACAAATTTAAGGGAGTCACAGGAGCAAAACTAGTGGTTTACACAGTCTTTAGATGAAAAGCCCTAAAAATTGCACGTCTGCTATTTATACATTCTGTATAAATGCAATTGTACTACAAATATATGCGGCATATATTATTTATAAGGATTTATATGACAAATAATACATTAAATAATGGTGGAGCCCACCACAGCTCGCTTAGAAAGAACCCGGCAATCGAAAGGTAAGAACAGTAAAGTAAAAACTAAGGAATTCAGGTTATAGATGTCTCATGTACATCTCAGGGAGGATTTTGTCCATACTCATATTCTGTTTTAGAAATGCCATACTGAAGGAAGAGGACAGGGAATCAATGAAATATCTACACAAATATGTGCTTTGAAGTCATCTCTATCCTCCTAATTTCTGTGCATTTCCCACAAATAGATGTTTTAAGCTTTATGTTATTGTAAGCGTCTATTTAAGTGGGTGGTATACAGCATTCATTATTTAAAAGAGACACAAAGAGAAAAATAAACACATACACGTGTTAAATGGATAGAAATGACATGCCTATATGTCTATATGCATGTACTGCATAACTATGATAATGAGAAAAGACTGTTTGATGTGTTTCTTTGAGTTACATGATAAAGAAACAAGATAAAAGAGTGGAAAAAAACACTTCGAATGCAGCTGCGTCTGCACTCATTATCAGTATCAGTGCATTGTGCACGGCATGCAAGTGACTCTGTCTTTGTGAATTGTGCAGAGAGCATAGATAGGTGTGTTGGCCATGCAGTCTAATCACCTTTTGCTACAGTGAGTCCAGGGTCCAGAGCCCACTCAGCAGACACCCCCCTTTGGGCCGCCTCCACCAGTGGCAGCTTTCCTCTGAGTGCACGCTTTAATTAATAATCAAGCTAATTGGATTGAGATCCCCCATCGTGCAGAGGGTGTGTGTGGCATGTGTGCGCACGCCATGTATAACATGAGCACATTTGGCTGCAATAAACAGCTATTGTAAGTGTGTTTTGCGCCTCTCACTGTGTGCGCATGTGAGCTTGAAGTTAGCAACCCTTTAGATTCTGCCCTCCTTATGCAAGCTAAAGATGATAGTAAAACTTGATGGTGCTCAAGAGGCAGCTCTGATTTTATAGAAATGTCTTCCTCATAGGTTATAAAACATGTACCTTTCGCTACCCTCCATACTCCAAAGGTACAATGAAAGGATAAACTAGCACATTTATAGCATTTACTGTATTGGATAAACACCTCAGGGAAAACAAAACACCTAGAAAGTTGATTTCATATTACAGTTTAGAGGTTACAAAGAAATTAACAAAGTTCTTCACAACCACTTGGTGGGGCTGTGTGTTTGATTGCGTCTGTGCAATTATTTGTGTACAGTAGCAAAGTAAAAGGTGTGTTAAGCATCCATTTTACTTTTTTTTTATTAGAATATAGTATGTGTATTTAGTTAATTTATTCTTTTAGTCTCTGAAGGACAACTGAGAATTTAAACTCAGTCACTTTCTTCTCTCTGCACTTTCTGTCCTCTATCCTCCTTCTCTATTGCTCCCCTCCTCCCCGACCAGTTTGTTCTGTCCGGCCCCTCACCCCCACCCACCTACTCGCTCACCACCACCACCACCACCACTCCTCGTCTCCATGTTGCACCTCATCTCCCCTTCCTCTCTCATTCTTGGAGTGGACGTTTGGAAGGGAAGGCGGTGGGTGCTGCAGGCCAGTTCTCTATATTAGATGTCAGGCCTCAGATAGAGACTCGGGCCTGTGGGTAAACACTTTGACAGCTTCTACAGAGGATATTTTGTCTGTGAAATAGAGTCTGCATTACTCCAGGTGAAAAGAGACAGGAAAAGAGATAGAGAGGCAGACGAGCACGGAGTCTCACTCTTTTACAATAGCTCCGTTTCCCCAGTGTGAGGGACTGCATTTGTTTTAAATTGGAGTATGTAAAATACATCTGCAAGCTAATCAATCGATGTATTTTTCAAACATTTTTCAACATTTTGACAACACCGTGTTTCACTTTACTTATTGTCCAGCTTACTGTTACATTAGTAGGAGTAGAATCTAGTAATGCTAAAAGAATCTTATTTTCAGCAGCTAGGCAATAACAATCTTTGTATGTGTCGGCAAACACAAGTTCAACAACTTTGCACGAGATTTTTATGTTTTATTTTTATTCACACTATAACGCGAATTAATAGTAGCAAATATACCCGGCATCACTTAATAATGGGAAACTAAAATGTAGCGACTTTATGCAAGATCCTGTCTTTACGACCGTATTAAAAATCATGAGCATGTCCATGCGTGCATATGTGTGTGACACAAGTGGGAGGGTATACAGGAGCATTTCTTGGATGCACCAGCTTCTGCATGGTAAATTAAATCTGAATGCAAATGAAGCAATATTTCTTGACAGTCGATGATAAAACCCCTATTACATTTAATGGTATGCTTTGTGAATGTACATGAGTGGAGAGTGGCCTGCAACTCAGGCGTGGCTTTGATCTCAGCGTAGGTGCGTGCACGTGTGCACGTGCACATATGTGCATGTTATCATGTTGAAGAAAATTTGAAGTACTTGCTGCTTTAATAGTTTCCTGCTAAAGAAACATTTTATTTATTTTTTTATTTATTTATTTTGTTTTTATATTTTTTTTGTCATGCTTATCAAAAGGTTTTAAGAATTACATGAAAGTCTCACAATACAGTTCTAAATAGCTTAGCTGAACTTGTGGCCTTCACAAACTTTCATTTTTCAGGGTTTTATGATTCTCTGTGAGATCTCCTGGAGCGCGATCGTTCATATATTTCATGCTTCAGCAACAGGGCGTTGAAATAGTTCTTTGAATTCATTTATTGAGTGAGATTTCTTATACTTGGAGGTGTAAGGGAAGACGAACAGTTGGTGTTTCGTTTAAGGCGATTTTTAATTTGCCTTTCCAAAAAGAAAGCCGTGCTTTCTGAAATGCCGGCTGCTTTTCCTAATGAGGAAGTGAGTATTCAGTGACCTGTCCATTCACAGCTGATTGATCTAGCGCTTTGTGGAGATGCAAAGCTGGCAGTATTGAAAAAAAAACAGATGCATCAGTCATGATACAAATATGCTCATTACAGAACCACATGGCTGCACACAAGCACCAAGTCCATTTCTTAAAAAACTGTTCGCTTAGTTACAAAGTAACACTAGCTGCAGTTAAAAATGCGCTCCAAAAGATTCATGTTCCACCATTATCAGAAACCCTACTGTGGTTTGGCTATTTGATTTTTTGTTTCCTGTTGTAAGTAAGCCAATGCGGGGAGTGTATGTGAATATTTATTAATGATTTACCGGTCCAAAAATGACATGGAATTAATGAGTTTACACTTGGTTTTCAGTTTTACTGCCTGCTCATTCCCAGTATCGTTTTCCTCTCTTTCCTCGGATCTGCGCATCCTCCAGTCACGTTCATTTTTTTCACTTTTGATCTCTTCAACTAAAATGATAAAAGTATACAAGAAAAAGACTCTTTTAAACACAATTAGACTACTAAGACTAGTATTTAAAAAGTTGCTGATCTACTGGAATTATCCTACAGAGCCATCCCCAGGGTACGCAGAGAATGGTTAGAAACAGAGAAAGCATGCAGAGAGCAGCAGTTCTCTGGAAATGTCTGAAAATGACTTGTTGATGCTGGAGGTCAGAGGAGAATGGCTAAACTGCTTCAAGCTAATAGGCAGGCAACAGTAACTCAAATAATCACTCAATGAAACACAATATGCAGAATTCTGAAGCAAATGGGCTACCTCTACCAAATATTAATGGGGAACTGAGGCTAAAATCTGTATTGGTTCACCATAGTTTGACAATAGACGGTTGGAAAAATGTTGCCTAGTTTTATTAATCTCAATTGTGGCTGCAAAATTTGGATATTAGGGTCAGAATTTGGCTTGACAGCATGAAAGTATTGTTCCATCATGCCTCGCGTCAATGGTTCAGGCCGTTGGTGGTGCACTAGTGTGGGGGGTATTTTCTTGGTGCACTTTGGGCCCCTTAGTAGCATTTGAACATCATTTAAACACTACAACCTGACCACAGCTGACCATTCCATTTGTTTATGAGCATGATGTACCCATCTTCTGATGGCTGCAGGATAATGCATGATGTCATAAAGCTCAAATCATATCAAAGTGGTTTCTTGTAGATGACAATGAGTTCACTCGAATAGCCTCCACAGTCAGTCATGCAATGATATCAGTTGCAGTACTGGTTGGAGCCGTTATTCATTTTAATGCACGAAGAATGATGCATTCAGTGGGAATGGGAATTGATCCCCAGCGATGGAAAAAAAACTTAAACTATAATGACGAAAATAATTATATAGTCTCATTAAGTGAATTACTAAATTATATAATTTAATTGCTGTGGCAAGCTCATAGAGAAGAAAAAGCATTAAGACTTCTCTGGCTTCTTAAACCCCACAGATACAGTAATGCAGTTTTATTAACATTAATATGCACAAAGAAACAATGTGGCCAGAGGTGAGTAATCACCACAGTGGGCTCAGTCATGGTGACCTGCTGTTAACTGATCTCAGCAGTGCTCTTAGTCATGAAAACACTAGAAATCGCATTACAATTTAACAACAATAATGGAACAACACATAACTGCAATAAAAACTTAAACTTGTACACGCACAAAGACTTGAACAGGCCCCTCCTCCCTGAGGCGCCACATTATTATAATCATTGTTCACAATCTTAGATTACAATGCTGGCATGCTAACAATATTTATGCATAGATGAAGCAGGTTTGCAAGTAAATAATAAATAAACCTGATGATGGTGATAGATAAAGTTATGAGATTTTTCTGCATGATCGAACACGACTGTCTGAAGCACATTTAATATTAATCTATCCAACAGTTGCTGAAACATTTCACTCAAAAACCACAAATAATGACCTGCTGGTGGCCACTGTTGCCGCACTGATGGATATGGCTGTGCAAATGCAGCTTTTTCCTTAATTTCATTTCATGACAACAGATAAAAATGGAAGAAGTGTGATGTTTGCACTGATGCAGACGGTAAAAGGAATGAATAATTCAAAAGGCAGATCAAACAGGGAGGTTTATAGCAAAAATGTGATCAAATATGAAGAACAATACTTAATCAAAAGCACCTCAAAAAAGAGAAGTTTATAATGACCTGCACTGCTGTCTATTATAATTCATATTGATTACATATTGTTATTTAAGTCTCTATTTTGCTTCTTGAAAATATACTGAAAAAAAAACTTTGTTGTTAGCTGCAGTTTAAAATCTAAACAGTGTTTGCCAGTCTTAAGACTGGACAGCATGATCATTCTTAGCTGACTTAGTACCTGAATGGTTTATAAAGCTGTATGTTTTAGTGCTTGCATTGAAGTGTCTTTGTCCTGTGGTGATGCTCAGGGGTTGGCTCCAGCCAGGTGGAATAAGAGCAAACAAGCTGTCAGAAGTAATTCCATCTCCCAGACTCTGGACATGCGAATGCACCAACATATCTATCCATCAGCACCCAGGGCCAGTGGTCACCCCAGCCTGAACCAGGCCACATCACAGACAGAAGAGTTGGCATTGATGAGGTTTGTCTTTATGGCTCCAAAGAAAGATCATTAGGCCATTTTCATAATTTGACTTACCTGAATGTACCCTATACGAACCATCAAAACATTTTTATATGAAGCCGAAAAGTCTAATGCTTAAGAAAAGTTGAGTCTTTGAAGGAAAGTTTTTCTTGTTACGTGCACACTGCAAGGCGAGAAACACTGTCCTTGGCCTTATTTAAGTTACTTATTGTTTCAATGCAATTGTTTTAGCTTCTTTATGCAATTTTGTTTACCTCCAAACAAGCAAAAAGTACGAGAGAAGACTGCAGGGACCCGAAAATTGAGCTCGAGTGGAATAAATATGCTTCTCTGCTAAACCCATGAGGAAATGTCCCTCCTTCAAAACCTGTTTACCAGCAAAAAAAACATGAGCACTCTTTCTAGTTTTAATCCTCTCCTTTTGAATGACAGGATTATTTTTTGTGGCGAGAAAACATTTGAGATAAGTATCACTATCTCTTCTTCCATCACTCCAACTGCAGGTTATTGAATATCCCAGTGGAGGGGAAAAACTAATTACGAAACGTGTCTGGCTAAGAGAGTTATCTGCAAGATAGCCCGCAGTGCAGCCATGTTTTAGCCCTTTTGTTTTTTTGTTGTGCAAACTAATTAGTTTTTTTTTTCTCCTTTTTTTAATGGAGAAATGCTCAGCTGCTCCCCAAACTAGTAATGACCTTCCATCGGAATTATGACACCAGCAGATGTAAAGCTTTTGATTAAGCCCATTTACATGGAGTCTGCACTAGTTGAGAGGTTCAGCTCTGATGCTCAGGATTATAAGTCCCATTCTGTTTTGCCGTAGGTGGACTGCTTTTCCAAATTGCTTTCATTGTGAACACTAAATCTCTCCCTAAACTTTGATGAAGCCTTGAGATGATAGATTTACTTAAGTTTATGTTTCCGACAGAGCAATTTTCTTACAAAACTCTGAATCTATCAGTTGCACATTTAAGTTTCTCAGACAGTTATTAATGTGAACTACTTCAAACATAAGCTCTTTATTTAAAAACTGAAATTGACTTGGCAGAAGAAGTGTGGATGTACTTTATTAGCTCCGTATTTTGGTCCTTAAGTTTGGGATAAAACAACACAATTAGCCGCTCTAGCGGATGACTGCACAAATCCATAAATGTTATGAGTAATACACTAAACTCTGTATCAGTGCGAGTCAAAAAGTCACGTTGACCCTTTTCCCAACAAATTTTCTAATGAATGCTCGCTGTCCTCATAAACTATGTCCATGTAAAATGTAAATCCTTCACGAGAGAATCAGCGAAAACCATCTTGAGGATGAGAGCTAAAATTGGTCATAAAATGGCAAAAAATGCAAGTGATTTAAACATCTGGCCATTTTCTATTTTTTAATTTGATTTTGTTTGAAAAAATACCTCAATATCTTTTGCAAAGAGTGTTTAATTTGCTTACTTTACAAAGACAAAATATATCTATATAACTCTAATGAGTGCTAAATGAAACGCAACCAAATAAGCAACTAAAGACAGTCACTTTTGTGTATCTCACTAGTACTACAACGTGTGTTTTTTCAGTTTAATTAAATTTTTCTTTATATAGCGCCAAATCACAACAACTGTAGCTTCATGATGTGAGGTGATATTGCAAAGTAAATGCCCTGTAACAGCAAAATATCAAGAAAATTCAGGAAGTTATCCAAAACAGTCCCGTCTATTGATTCATGTCTTGTTTTAAGAAGTGAAAATGTTTGCAGCAAAAGGCTGGAGGAATGTCAAAGTGTGAGTTATTGTTCAAATCGCCCATGAAACCAATGCTTTTTATCATTTCTTTGAATTAGTTTTACACCCTCAAAACATGTTGCATTTTCATTTACTGTTTTTATTTACTTTGTTTTTTTAACTCCTTCACTCGGTTTAGGCAGCAAAATTATAGTCTTGGGTTTAAAAGAAAGAAAAAAAACATGGTTGCAGACACAAAGTACAGTTTTACTTTTCATACATCTTACATTTCATGTCCATGATATCTACAGAAAAACACTTTAACTTTTCTCCTTTTTTCCCCATTTCCCCTTACCAATAACATGTTTAAGTGTTCTTTATTACTTTTTTCTTTTTACAGTTTTTTTTTTTTGTCATTTTGATCCTGTTCATATTTATGAAAAGACATCTATAATCACACATCTGTTCTCATTTTCTCAGCTAGAAAACAAATTATTCCGCAGAGTCTGAGAGCAATTAGGTGTCAGTTAGACAAAAAAGGGAAAACCAATTAATCACTCTCCATTGAATTGTAGACTCTTCGGTAATTGTGCCTTCTTGTCAATTTCATTTACTTTGGCTCAAAAGTATGTGGACAATAGAATTTTAATGTAAAGATTGTTTTTTACTTGGATTAAAAATGATGGCCTTAAGTCTTTATTCACTGAAGAGCATGCTCTGTCGGTTTGAGATCAGGGGGCTGATTTGGCTATGGAAGTATAACTCATTTCTTTGCCTTTAGGATCTCCTGAGTTGCTTTTGCATTGTGCTTGGTTTTTTGGTTTTTTCACAGCATTTGTGTGAGGAGAGGTTATAGCTCTGTACACTTCAGAGTTCTTCCTACTACTTCCAATATCATCACATCATCAAAAACCATTACCGTCCCTGTTCCACTGGCAGCCATACATGCTTCTGAAATAACATTTAATCCACAACGTGTTTAGTAGATGATGTGGTATGTTTTGGATCATGAGCTGTTCCTTTCATAGCTGTTCAGTATCTTTCCAGTCTAATCTGGTCTTTTTGTTTTCTAATGTAACCAGTGGTTTTCACCTTGTAAACCCACTCTATTGTATTTATGCTAGTGAGCAGAATCACAATACAACACTTTCCAAGTCAAAAATCTTCTTGACCTACAAAACAGTTTTTTAGGATTTATTTCTTAATCATGGAAATAATTTTGTCATCATTAACTTTAGTTGTCCTCTTAGTGTTGTTTCAGGCCTTTGGTGCTGAGCTGGCCAGTGCATTCCTTCTTTTTCTTAATGTACCAGACTGTACAGTTTGCCTGTAATTAAGCTTTTGCAATATCTCTAATAGGTTTATTTTTTTTTTAGCTTAATGATGGTCTCTTTGACTTGCATCAATATCTCTTTGACAGTTCCAGTAAAAAGATACCAAATACAAGTTAAACACTTGGAATCAATTCCAGATCTTTTATGTGCTTAATTTGTCATTAAATAAGGGAACCGGCTGCATCTGGCCATGAAGCTGCTTGTCAGCCAGTTGTCCAATTACATTCTCTAAATATTAATGAACCTTACTTTAACTAGAGATATGGTTCTAAAAAAATCCTCTGACATAGTAAAAACTAATGATTTTAGTCAGCTACAGCCATTTGTTCAAGCTTCAACTGCTGGCTGCATATTGTGGCACCATTCATTTCTCCTTCTGTGTGCATGGTTTACAGGGTTTCACATAATTCTCTCCAGATTTTTTAACCTGTCTTTTATATTTTTAACTTGTTTTATTGCAAATGTAGTTCTTTATCATCACTAATGCTAACATCACTGCTCAAGAAACCTGAAGAAAAGGCAAAACAAAAAGAGAAAAAAGATGCAATGGGTAATGCCAATGAAAGAGCATGAGGTATAAAAAGAGGGTTCCCTCTATGTGTGCCACAGGACCTAACCCTGAGGGCTTATCTCCTGTGCAGTGTTGCCGATCTGTTAATGTCTGGTATCATAACTCTCTCCGCAGAGGCTGTTTGCTTTGGCTTCTGTCACACGTTCATCATTACGCTGATAGCTAAACACTCTGCAAGGAAACAAAGTAGCCTCCCACTGGTGTAGATCATTCCCCCGACGCCAGGAGAAACACTGAATGTACATCTACAGCACAAATACAATCCACTGAGAGAACAGGGGACTGTAGCACTAATATAGTGCTTTAAATAAATACTGATATTTTTTCTGACTGACTTTAAGTCAATGCATATCTGGTTTAATTTAACATTATTACATTTTACCTTCTTTTGGCAGATACAGTAATTATAATTATTGACTGACTGCGCTGTTGGATTTCCTGCCGACTTTCTGTACAGAGCAATATTTTATGTATGTATTTACTTGGAATCAGGTCCAGATCCTTTATCTGCTTAATTTGTCATGGAAAAACAGGAGAACAGCTCTCGTTTGGCCACAAAACCCCTGTTCAATAAACCGTCTAATTATTATAAAAAATAAGCTTCTGTATAAAAATGTAATTCCTTAACAGTTAAAGATATATTTATGTTAAAGCCCCAAATTAAAGCTGAAAGTCAACACTTCAATTACACCGTGACAGTTCAATTTCAACCCTTTTGTGGTGGCAACAGAGGCAGAAGTAGGAAAATGTTGTCATTCGGTCCAAATACCTGTGGACCAAACTGTATGCTCTTTTCATGATGTGTGGTTTCATCTGCGAATTATAAAGTAAGGGAATGTCTACATATATATTAATGGCTATAGGTGGGAGTGGAAATCCAGCTTGTGCACATGTGTACAATTTCACAGTGACTGTGATATATAGGACCATCAGGACTATAAAAATCTGAAGAAAATAATGCCTGAATTGTGTGTGTGTGTGTGTGTGTGTGTGTGTGTGTGTGTGTGTGTGTGTGTGTGTATATATCTAATT
>VUQR01006024.1:71750-83737 GCA_015108515.1 Hemichromis elongatus
TCCCCCTTTTTTTTTTTTTTTTTTTTTTTTTTTTGAGGAACTTCAGGCGGTGTGATAAATTAGGTGGCCCTGTAGATCAATAGTGCCTCCTTTCTTCATAGCTTGAGATTGGATTTGTCAAATTTGGGGCTAAAGTCCATTAAGTTCATCACACTGACTGGCTGTATGTTGAAAGGAGTAACATAAACACTAGAGACTGGGCGCAGTTTTTTTCTGAGGTTGTTTACATTTTATTCTAATTCAGATTTAGCCCATCAAATCGAGTTCTTGCAGAATACTTCTTCTGAATGATTCTTTTTGAAGAACATAATTCTAATAAGGCTTTACATTATTTCATACACCATTCTTTTGTGTTTTAGTTTTAAATTTGCTTTTGGCTGAAAAAATTCATTGCTGAATATTAGTAGATGTTAATTGGGTTCAGTGACCCAGCAGCCAACAATTATGAAACAGCTAACGCACATAAACATAAATGTTCACAAAGGAAAAGTTTCCTTATTGTTCTTTCATAATTACAATAATTATAACAATCATAATGCATTCATGATTTGGTGGTAGTACTTATATAACGATGTCTCAGTACTTTAAAATGCTGTCTGATTTTTAGTGTTTGCTAAAATTATTGGCCACACTTACCTGTGGCAATGCATATAAAAAGTGCCAAAGTTTAATTTAATTTCCTTTTTTTTTAAAAAAAAGCATTTTCCTATTACAACAACTTGTACCATCTGAACAACAGTGTATCACTTCGCTTCTTACCGCTGTATGTTGGAGTTGCAGTATATTTCTGTAATGTTTTAATCTGTGCTCTCATAAAAAATTCATGAACTTAGTTTAATGGTGAAAAATTGAAGTAGAAACAGCACAGCAGTGATGCACTATTAGGAATAAGATTATTATTGGTGTTAAATCTTAATATAAAGCCATGTCACTTAATGATGCATCTGCACGCAAATACTGAACTTAATTGCATAATGTGTACAGTAATGATCTGCATCAGCGTTTTGGGAAGGATACATTACTACCATGTTACCTTGGCAAATCAGCCACTTCTTATATGTGTCACCATCACGGCGTCCGGCAACGCACACAAACGAAAGCAAATGACATGCTGTCATTTGCTTTTACATAGGCTCCATTCTAACAGTCCAACTTCTGGCATGCTAATGGCTGGGAGTCTTAATTAAAATGTCAAGGTGGCGTGATGTCCCATTAAGGCTCCCCTCCCTTCCCTATTCCTTTTCTGCTTCTGATCCTCTCCAGGGACCTATTAAGTCCAGGCCAAAATGATTGAAGTTCAAAGAGGTGAGCCCGAAGGTTGGATGCTCATCGCTTCCCGCTTTGCCATCGTCCCAGCATCGTCCATCCCTGACCTTTAGCAAGACAGCCGTCCCCACTAATGTGCTCGCATATCTAATGAGAGAGGGCTTTAGACTCAGACCTCCCTGTCAGCCATCTAGGCGATAATGCCACCAACCGTTACCATAACCGGTCTCTCTCTGCGTCCCCAGCTGTCTTTCTCTTTTCTTTACCTGTTTTGTCTCTCCTTGTCTTCTCCCTCCCAAGGAAAGGTTATTGGAAAGGACAGGCCAGTGCCCACTTTTCATAACAGCCTCCTATGGCAGTCTAAGGAGTGCCAAGGCCATTATTATAAGCCTCTCTTATATACAAATATAATGGTTACACAGATTCAGTCATGGTCATGTCGTTATAATGATCAAACACACAAAAATAGATGTAGTCATAACTTACATAGCATGTGTGAGTTATGATTTAATTTCCTTAGGGATCATTAAAGTATTCTGATTCTGATTACCGGCTTTGTCGGGAATGTAAAGACTCCGGGTGGAGGTGGGCCAGGAGTTCAAAGCTGCTGGTGTATAACTGTCCTACACGAACCTGTGCTTCAACTTTACGTTTGTTATTGATTGGTCACTATATCATTTAAACCTGTGATCTTTTCTATAAAAATTATTGCTGTAAGAATTTGAAATTGTCAACACAAACATCTTTAAAGTGTGTCTTTTAAGTGAGTTTTGATTACATCCCGTCTTGTACCGCTGGCACTTTCCCACCACAATGACAGCATACTAAAAACATGCACATCTTTGGGACCCTAGCCTAACCTTCCCTCTTGACCTCCCAAGAGACAATTATCTCTACCCAGCAGCCCCCCCTCTCCACCCACTCCCTAATGGCTGTGGGTAGGATGGAGTCAAGGTAATCACCGGGCCATGCATATTTGTACCCACTCACTTCATCAGTGTGAAATTACCAACAGGGAAATCAATGAGCAGTGCCCTAATGAAGGATCTACACTTGTGCCCAATGGACCTGTTAGTTTTTATCTTTTCTCCTAATATGGTATCAATGAGGTCCCCGGATACTATGGCTCATGTATCATACAGTATGTGGCACTGGTATATGATAGCACAGTCATGTAGTGAAGGAGCAGGCGTGCTATTTTCAAACTGTGAAAAAAGGTTTTAAAAGAAACTCTTTTAACCACGCTCAAGGTTTAGTTCACAACACATCAAGCAGCAGGCTTGCTTCCATTAGCAATCAAGCTAAACAGGTTTCCGCAAGCCAAGAGGGCTACATTACATTCATGCTGTAAATTAGGATGTGTTGTGTCAACAAAAGCAAGACAACTTTGACAGTGTTGCCGGAGAACACTATTAGTGTTTTATGGTGGCGGGAATTTCGCTTGTTTAAACGATCTCTGCTGAAGTAACCTAATAAACAATGATACTTTGCCACTGAGCAGAAGCTCTTGTAAATTCAAACGCATATGTGGGTTTTGCGATGTTATGCATGATAAATATCTCACAAACCGCGCAAACAAAGACAGAACAAAAATATAGATGCAAGGATCCCAGGGTTGGCTCTGAGACACGGGCACGATTTATATTTTCTGTTGGTTTTACATTTTGTACATTTGAACTGATGGTTTTTGGCAGACTCTTCTGCCCGCTGACGACTCACACATGCTGTATAAAACAAATGCAACAAAGTGCACGTGCACAGCACAAAAACACACACACACATACAGCTGGACGGAGACACACATTGATGTGAAGTGTCGCTCAGGTGCGCGGTATAGACACATTGTGATACATATGCAAAAACACACAACTGCTCGGCCCCTCGCTCTGCCGCGCTCCAGCAACCCTATCTTATTAAAGCCTGTCAGCATAGCTAGCACTATCATAAGCATTTTATTATTGACTCGGAAAATATGATAATTTGGAAATCACAGGCCGCCTCCTAAAGACTCCACCGTCACTTTCAATTTTAGCTGCTCTCCCTTCTTTTAATGGGAACGATGAGATAGCAGGAACTTCACAAGCTTCATGAGTTACACATTCTCTACCTTCTCCCCTCGTATATTAAATTATTTATTTATCTATTTATGTTTTTTTAATTAGTACATTATAATTGAGGTCTGTCACCTATTGCACCTTCAAAGGAAACTAAAACAAATTTAATTAAAAGTGGTATCTCCTTTCATAAGTGAAATTGAATTATGTTTGAAGTAGAAGAGATTGCAAGTTGACAATGTGCTTTCTTTATTAAATCAGGTTCTTTACCTTTTAGTTTACCTTTTACAGCTACCTGAAAATAATCCCAATGTGGATTCATTTCTGACTCCCACTGCAGTGCCACTACTTTTTTCTTCGTTTTCTTCTTCTTCTTTTTTATGCTGATATGATTTTGTATGTTAAATAAGTAAATAGAATATTTGCTGGCAGTTGAAATGAAATTGAAACTGAATGCACTGTATATTTCATTTTGTAAATTAAAACAGGACCTCTGAAGGAGATGTAACTTTACAGATAGAAAATAAACCAACCGAGATACCAAACTCCTCCATCCACAATTTCCCATACTTCTTTTATCAGCTCTTGTCCTCCTACCTCTCACAGGTTCCTCAGCTTTCTGGGATTACCTCCCTATCTATTCTTTCCATTCCCAGAGGCATGCCGTGTGATCCATAATTCAACATGTCCCATATTTCTCACCAAACTCGAATTTCAACTGTCCCATAATCTCCATCTGGCACTTGCAGGTTTAATCTGAGTAAACACTGTTGCTTCAATATTTTATTGACCCTCCATCTTGATAAGACATAATTGGCATTTCTAATCTGACGTGAAAAAAAAATGATTTATCTCCAAACAGGTCCACATTTCAGCTGAGTGGCCCGCTACACTGGTGGTCAATCCAAGAGACCTGGAGACGGAATGGTGAAGGAGAAGTGGACCAATACAGAGTGGAGTAATCCGTCTCTCCGAAAACATGTTTGTGTTAACACTGGCACTTCTCCCTGCAGAATGTGCAACAGGAAGTTAGCCCTGAGCTGTAGTCTAAGACAGAAGGCTCTCTGTTTGTGTAAATACAGTAATTCTTGCTCTTTGAAGATGTTTGGCAGGAGAAGCTACTCCAACAACAGCGCTGGAGGGGAAGAGCCATTTTAGGTCTGATACAGAATAAATGGCACCCTTTCTTTGATTTGATACAAATCTGGTTAAAAGCGTACTGCAATGGTTCAATCTGTGATCCTTTATTATGCTGATAATTTCAAGCTTGAACAATGAGCTTTTCGTGGATGCAGCATTTGCATTGTGTCGCACTGTTTCATCTAGACTGAAAAAGACATCTTAATAGAAAACAGAACCATAAAAATGTATTTCTTAAATAAACGCTTTTGGTGGAAGCGTTGCTTTTATTTTCCATTATGTGGGCCAGGGGACAAAGATATTACAAATAGCACCTTAAATGCTGCCATGCTCGCTCAGCCAGTGATGCGATTTTGAAGGTGGCTCTCTAGAATTTCACCCCCTTCTCCCCATTTTGCCTTTGATCTCGCCTGTTATTGTCATCTCACAATCCCAGTTTTGAGGGGGTGGCTTCTTGGCCCCTTGCCCATCTCCCAGGCTTTTCTAGGCAGTCTTGCTGCTGGAGCAATTCCTAAAACTTCTTAAACTGTCTTGAAACTTCTAATTCCACTCAAAGAAAGAGCAGACTGATATTCTGTTAACAATTTAGACACCTGCATACAATTTCACACTGACTTAAACAACAGTATGTGTTAGCGGGAAGCGGATGCATCCAACAGATATGTATTCGTGCACATTTTTTGCATTGAAAACCGATTCCATTAAGGCCAAAGGTATTTTTCCCAGGAGCAGATCTTGTGAAAGTGAGAAAGATGGAAAATTGGCCAAGGCAAGGAGCTTAGAGCTAATGGATCAAAATTACCCCGTCACAAAGTTTGGATGAAAGCAGACAAAATTGCTTTTTTTCGCTAACCCCCTTTCTCTTCCATCGCTCCCTTCTTCTCCTCTCATACACCCGGCATCTCAATATGAAACGCAGACAGAGAAATCCATCTGTAACGCAGGCATTGTCAGCGACTTGCAATTTACACCCATCCTTCTCTGCAGCTGTTCCTGTGCTTGATGGCGTGATAAATTAATCTTTTTCCGTGCCACTGCGTCAATTCTTTTAAAAGAATACATTAAGACACGTTAGAGACATTTTTTTTTCCTGAAGTAAACATTTTTTTTTTCTATCTCCTCTTTCAGTCACCATGACAAATCATAGTCTCAGATGAGGAGAGAAAAGAGGAGAAATGGAGAACTGTGAAAAAGGAGGGACAGGAGGGATGAGGGGGGAAAAAAGAGAGATTTTGGGGTGCAGAAGCGCAGAGTCAGTCAAAGTGTGTGATTCAAGTGTTTGTCAACATTTCCTGAGGGTGAATATAGTGGTCATAGCTGATCAAGCATAATGCCTGACATTCATTCTCATTGCCAGAGAGGACAGACTGACTGAGCAGTGCTCAGGCTGATTCCCGCAGTAGTCCAGCCCACAGAAATCAACAGGCAACCGTCATCTGATGCCCCACGAATTGTAAGCTAGAGCACACATCACACCGGATTGTTCATTGCATCTCCTATCCTCATACATTTTCATTGGTATAAGATCATAATCCCCCCCAGCTGCTTCGGAAACTTATACCACGAGCCAGCTCAGACTCTTGTTGTAGAGTCTAAAATGCATATTAGGTAATGCGTTTCATACAAAGAGCAACCATACACATTATTTTTTATGATGAATGCTGCCGTCATGGATCTAGCTGCTCAGTTCCTTTGTTGAATTTCTGCTGCAATATGTTAAACATTATGCACACATAAAGATACTGGTAAACTCATATGTGAGATACACTCGGCAAGAGCCGCTCTAGACTAGGCTGCTAAATTCAGTTATTTTCCACTTCAAAACAGTAGCAAAGCAAACACACGGATATTTTATATTATTAAGATGTTAGATTAGACTGGAATTGGAAGGTGCACATGAAATAGAAATAAAACATGAGGGAAATTAGGAAAGAAGCAAAATCTAAGTACTTTACATCTAGTTCAAACCTAATAAATTACTGTATTTTCTTCTGGTGACTCTTGAATATTAGGAATCAGCTAAAGGAATATAGATCTGAAATAAATGAGAGAATGAAGTTTTAATCCTGAGCTATTCTCTTACTGTGAAACACTTACATTAGTTCACATGGGTTCAATTATCTAGCTGAACCCAGCTGAAGCTGACACCATAATAAGCCTTAATCCTTACATGGCAAAGGCATGCGTCGGGGTTGGACTATCCAGGATCTACGTGGCTTTCAGCACAGTAAGGAAGGGGTTTCAATAAGATGGCACACAGGTTCACCTGGAAATAGATGAGAGGGATCAAGGTACTCCAGGGACACTCAGACCTCCAGCTCCCCACGGAGAAGCAGATCCTGCTGGGCAAATGGATCACTGGTTCTTTCACAACATGTTAGACCTCTTTAAAAGGAAGAAAGGGCAAACGAGAGCATATCAAATCTACTTTACTCAAGATTTATACACAGTGGCAGATTGTGAGGGCATACTATTCTCTTAAATAAAGAGTTTAAAGAAAATCCTCAGGCATACACCCACAAATTCTTATAAACTATGTTTAAATTCAAGATTTGTGCATTTAAATAGCATTGAGAGTCATGTGAAAAAGAATGTTTTTACTGTACTCAGTACACCCTTACCACTTACATTAAGTGGGGAAGTAGCAGCTGGATGATGCTAATCAAATGTTCTTAATTATTGATTATCTGATCGTAGCAAGTGTGACCATCTACATAAAAGCAAAGGTTTTGGAAGTTTGCTGTTCTGGAGCATTCAGGCGTATGTTAATGTAATGCAAAAAACTACCCAGCAGTGGACATCCCAGCATATTCACTCCAAGGTCAGACCATCCAATGCTTGGAGAAATTGCAAAACAAAACAAAACAAAAGAAAACTGAACAGCTACATTTCAGACTGTACTGGCCTCAGTTATCATGTTAAATGTCAAAGTTCATAGTAGTTCAATTAGAAAAAGAATTTCTTGTTTCGGAGGTATTACCAAGAGGAAGCCCCTTCTCTCTAAAAAGAACAAAGCAGATTAGGTTTGCAATATGGTATCTGGACAAAAACAAGACTACTGGAGCAGTATTCTCTAACAGAAGAGACCAAAGTAGAGATGCACAGCAGCATATTTGGGAAAAACTCATGCCAGCTGTTAAGCACAGTGGTGAAGGGGTGATATTTGGACTTGTTTTGTCGCAAGAGAACGTGAGTACTTTGTCTCTGAATCAACCATGGATGAAAGCAGTCACAAAGAAGGTGCTGCGTCAAAAATTTCCAAGTATTTACACTAATTGTTAGTTGATTGTTATGGTTGCCTGTACATTTTCTTACATGCTAACTACTAGGAAGCAGTAGGTAGCAAGTGGAAGTATAACTTGAAAAGCCACCAGAAATGAAAAAAGTTTCCCTTTAAAGGAAAAGTTGTTCACCAGCACTGCAGACAGCATGTTTGAAAAGGAGCAACTATTATTTTGAAGACAAACCTTTGCGCTCTCTGGTTTGTGACATACTTTTGAAGTTTCATTACAGTTTGGAGTAGCTGGAAAGTATTTGTAGACAAGTTCATTCCATTCATATGTTCGAAACCAAATCAGTCTCAAATAGGTTTTTGACAACCTGTTGGAGAATAAATGATTTTCCCTAGTGACAGGGTGGTCTGTAGGCCTGCTGGAGGGGATTTTTAGCAAAAATTCCCAGCGGCTATTATCAACCTCCACTCAACCACTCACAACCAATTGAGGAATGTTAATTTTTCCTCCTCCACCAATAGGAACCAGATACCCTCTATAGGTGTGACTGGGCTTTATTCACTTATTTACTACATTTTTTTTAATGATTGTAACATGTGGAGAAGTTAACTTCACATGGATTGTGGTCACATGTCTGCAAAACCTTATTACTAAAATACTCTAAAGTGAAATTTGAGGCTATCAAACAGCTCACATGTTATAGGACAGTTATCCCCAAAACACCGACAAATCTACAATAAAATGGCTGAAAAAGTAAAGAATCAAAGTAAAAATTTGATATATTCTGTAATTATAAATATGATAACATGCATCATTTTTACTCCACACTTTCCAGTTAGATTGAGCTCCCAGAATTGAACGACTATAGTTTGGACACTATCATAAGCATCAAATGAGGAAATATCTTTTGGAAGAATAGTGACGAATGGTGTCTATCCCCTCTTACTAAAATTGTCTTTAATTTGTCCTTACAGGAATCAGCTAAAGGAATATACTTGTAAAACATGCTGCTATTGTATGTATTGTATGTAAGTGTTTTACTACGATATAAAGTGGATAAAGTGGGTGGATGGATGGATCCAGTCAGAAGGGCAATATGAATTAAATACTAAAACAATGCATTTTGTTCGATGTTATGTATTTCTGTTCACAACAGTCTTGTGTGATATACAAAGGTCCTCAAACTTACTTTGCTGCGTTATATAGTATATTAAATTACCTGTCACGTTGTTCTCCTTACACTGAAATTTAAACTCAAGCTCTCTCAAATCCAATTTTCCTAAAAGCGTTACAACTCTTTTTCACACTCTGATGATATACTGAAGCTTGAGATGCAGCGGAGCCACATGTGAGGATCGTGGATTGATTTACAACTCACCACTTTAGGGGCAAAACACACACACAGCATATGTTTTGTTAGAGCGAGTCACTAGCTCCTGTTTAAACCAGCACTTTTGTCTGCTGTTTTTTTTTTTTTCTGGATTCTTAAACCCCTCTCACCTTAGGTGCTTGGTTATGAGAAACAATTTCCTCTGTGCCAGTTCCCATGGAGACTTGCTGAGACCATGGTGCAAGTGCAAATATAGCAGTGTTAAGAAAAAAAAAGTTATACACTGCAATACTCAGATGGTTTGGTAAGCCTTATGAAACCTCATTGTCAATACATTGAATAAATACATCATATGTACCCTTTCTTACATAAGATGATTAAAAAAAACAACAACATATATATATATATATATACATATATAGTAAGTCATGACAGTGTTGCAAAAAATATGTCTGTTATAAGACATTTTCACTCACACACATGTTCACGAACTTTGTGAGGTCAGCCAACTCTACTGGGACATTAGGGGGGCACTGACTTTTCTTGCTCGAATTTGTGCGTGCCGAGTATAGTGGAAGGCTCCTGTTGCGACCAAATTAAAGGATCTTCTTTTGTTTGACAAACTCCACAGGGGAGATCAAGCGTAGGCAGAAATCCTTTTGCCGCTATTTCTAAGATTTCGTTCCTTTTTTTTTTTCACAGAAGAAAGGATGTGAGGCACTGTCAAGACGAGCCCCCTGCAAAGAAGCAATTAAAAGCTCGGCCTTGTGAAGGTCTCTCTGCAGTGCAGCCAGAAAAACAGCCTCGTGGTCGAGTGAAATGGAAAATGAAAAGCTTCCAACAGATTGTCACAAGTTTACCCAAACAGCAGGCATGCAATAAAGGAGACTCACACATGCTCGTCAATGATAAAATGCATACTACAAAGTTGAAATCCAATTCTCACTAATGAAACATGCACTCATCACACTTCAAAAGGCAGGAGGAACTGTGGCTTTAGCACTCCAAGAAAGGATCAGCCTGCTCTATGTGGATAAGAGAGCAGTGACAAGCGATCAAGTTTTTAAGTAATCTTACACCTTCTTGCAATCACGCGTATCAAGGAGTCCCCAAATGCACATATGTGCTTCTACATCGACTGCCGATTCTGCCTCGCTAGATTTGGTTAAAAAGGTCTGTTGCAGTCGATTCTGTACCACTGATGCAATCCAGGGTAAGGTTGGCTCGCATTAAATTTCAGTTTGTCAGCTGCTTTCTTTGAGTAATTGTGTTGCCAATCATGACGGGAACTGTTTGGGAACATGTTAAACATTTATAGTAACGATGCTAAATTGTTGTCGTGGTGAATTAGCATTATCGTGCAGTCTGTGCGTAGGGTGACATAAGAGAAACTTGTCTTCGCTTGCTACTGCCAGTTGGCGTCAAGGAATGGGGTTTTGAGACACAGAGAAACAGTGTGGGAGGGAAAGAGGATGAGAGAGATTTTCAGAAGAGAGGGGGCACGATTATCGCAGTACTATGACTTCAGAAGGATGATGATTTATAAAGGCAGACACAGGAGTGAGATGCAGAGGGAAGGGATGCAAGGATGCTGTATAAGCAGTATGAATGTGATTAAAAAAATCATGCGAGAAAATTCCGAACAAGAATTTTACAGGAAATTAAAAATGCATCACTGATATGGAATAGTGGATGAACTAATGCCAATACCAAACTGTCTGCATCTATTGTGTGTATCATCTTGTGCATTGGGTATTTATGTGTTAACACTGATTTTGAAATAAAAAAATTAATTATAATGATATAATTTAGAAGCACATGTGCAGAAGGCAAATCATTACATGTAAGGGTTTAACCAAGCTGTCAAGAGAAGGGGAAGATGAAGTCATTGTTCATTCCCCAAACTAGCATCTCTGAATTTCACAAATTTCGGATGCAGGTGGGAGATACAGGTTGTACCATACTGTATCATTTTAAGCATTCATTAACAAATAGTCACATTTCTTCCTTGATCATTTTGATTTGTGTTTTATTATTGTCATTTTGATTTGTTTGTCTAAGCCAGAAGGCACATGAAAGTGCTTCATCTTTGCTGTCTTTTTCTCTGCGTCACAAGTGATTTGACTTTATTTGCGTGTTTTGCATTCATGGATTTTTGATATATTTTAATAACGCCTTCATGCCACTGATTCTCCTGCCTCTGTGTAGGTTTTCCTTGTGGCAGCTTGTGGTTACAAAAAGAGTGCTCTACTCCTACTTTTGTTGAGAATTGTATTAAATCAAATCTCATCACAGGAATGAGATTGGAATCGTTGCTTTATTAAACCCTTTGTAGACAACTTTTTAGAAGGAACAGCGAGAAAAACATATTTTGTTTAAAAAATGTAATCGCTTAAAATGAATTGACTGGTCAGTTTAAGTGTTTATGTAAAAGAGAATGCAACAGTGCTGGGGGTTTTAAGCAATGACAATTAAAAGGCTATAGGAGGACAGCTGGTATTTATGAGCAGTGTATATATTTATAGGAAGCTATGAATGTCAGCTGAACAAGAAAACTGTCATGATCTAGCTGTGTGGCAGGCAGGAATTTGACCCAAACGCAAACTGACGGGGGACAGAACTTAAACTCAGAACAGCTTTACTGCTGGAAACCGATAATACAAACAATACAAAACTAAACTGGGAGAAGCTAATAATAAAGGGGCACAGGGAGAATCACACACAGCCATGAGGGAGAATGCGACACAGAACTGAGAGAGACGCGGACATAAATACACAGAGGGTTAACGAGGGAAGTGGGAGCACACGGGGAACACAGCTGACACAGATAATCATAACAAGACAGGGCCGGAGTAAACACAACACTGACGGGAGACTACTAAAGTAAAACAGGAAGTACACAGAGGCGCAGACTGGAGATGGGGAGAGAACATGGGAGGAACACAGACATAACGGGCTGGGGAA
>VUQR01006027.1:2055-15399 GCA_015108515.1 Hemichromis elongatus
CGACCTGGCCTCAGCGCTGTCCGTCTGCCTGTCTGTCTAGCGAACCGCTACTCCGCTTGCCTCCTCACTCAGCTTTTACTAATCCTGTCATGTGCAGCTGCACCGTTGTACAGCATGATTAAATCATACCATCAACTGGCAAACATCAAATGAAACTTGGCAACTCCAGTCCTGTTTATGCCTCTGATTTATCTGAATAGACTGAAGGCTTACAAGCTTGCGCCTGTTGACTTAAGCTCTGTGTGTTTCTGAAACTCATGATTTTTTTTTTTAACGTTTAATAAAAAAAATTACATTTATTACGAGCATTTTGAAAGCTCTGAGCTTTTTCTCTAACGTACAGCTGCTATAAATCTCTTTCATGGCCTTGCTGTTAATGTTGCTGCCCTAGCTGGTCCAGACTGCCATAATCAGTGTGGCAGGGAGCCGAACTACATACGCGGACTCTGTACGTGATGCCACAACACCTTAGAGCGCTCTCTGTGCTCATTATGCGTGACTGTGATCAAATCATTGGCTGCACCAGTACTACAGCTAATTAGGGTATTGTTACAGAATAATCTGCAGTTATCAGCACATGAGTGAGTGACATGATGCTGGCCAGGTGAAGGATGTGCTTGAAAGAGACAATGACGAGTAAAAGGAACCTGCTCACTGCAACAGCTCATGTTAGTGCCACTGAATCATGACTCACAGTGCAGTTCAGATTGTGTCTCAAACCAGATCGAACCAGATCAGACTGCTTGGCTGCTTCTACCTGTTGTGTAACAAGCAGCATATTGAGGCACTCTGTGTAAGTCCGGCACACTGTCAAGGAGCAGGGTACTATATTTATGTCTCAGAGACATTTCAGACTACATGTTGTACAGCTGAAGCTCACGAGGAGGACAAGGTCTGTGTGTAGTGTGTAAGAGAGTCTGGTTTGGTTGGTCTGCCTGCTCATTAGCAGTATTACTCTAAAAGTTACAGAAGTTTGTGGAATTTTTTTTACCAGAGGTGGGGCTTAGCCGAACCCAGAATCTGGATCTGATCCAGATGTGGATACTGGGATTTTGAAGGACTGTTTATTGTAATATTGGACAAAAGTAAACTTTCTGACTCATTTTCTAGGGATGTACCCGTTTAACTGTTTTGATGGGATACATTTTATGTTGGCCTTGGGTGTCTGCTGATCCAATGCCAGGGTTAAATAAACACGCTGAGACATATTATTTAATGTGTAAGGAAGCATCAAGATTACTCCTCCTCGTCATTTTTAAACATACATATGTTTATCCATCTGTTACTGTTACGTGATGTACAGCTTATGACTGCTACTACTTCACTGCTAGTTATAGTCATAATCTTAATCACTGTCATAATAATATATATACTTATTTATCTAATTAATGTATAAATAGCCTACTAAGGAGGAATAATGTTATATAAATAATGGATTAATGCTAATACCTTAATAGTGTGACATCATTTTAAAGTGCTACCAAAAAGGTTTGTTGGTATTCAAGTGATTTATTTGCACTTGTCATGTCCCAGCCTACTGCAGTGGTGTCAAATGTATGGCCTGGAAACAGTGCATGGATTTTGAAATTTTAACTGTATTTTCATAAGACCATAAAGACTACCCATGGACATTTCCATTCCTACTACACTAACATAATTAATTTACACCAATTAAATCACAGAAAAGTTCCTGTTTTTCTGCTATTAGTGAGTCCACAGTAAATTAACAAAATATATATGTTATAATTACAGGACAGTCTGTGCAACAAACTGACACATTTTCTGTAATTTTACACATTTATCATGTAGCTTCATTGGTCCGGCCCACTTAAGATCAAAGTGGGCTGCATGTGGCCCATCATGTAAGAAGATCTAAGATGATTTTGCCATTTTGTTCCGTCTTCCACCCCTCAGCCCAGCCGGTTGCCCCAGACGGCCGCCCCCCCCCCCTCAAAGCCTGGTTCTGCTTTAGGTTTCTTCCTGTTAAAAAGGAGTTTTTCCTTCCCACTGTCGCCAAAGTGCTTGCTCATAGGAGGCCGTGTGATTGTGGGGGTTTTCTCCGTTGCATTATTGATGGGTCCACCTTACACTAAAAAGTGCCTTGAGGCAACTGCTATTGTGACTTTGCACTGTATAAATAAAAAATACAAAAACTGGGAGTTGTCTACTTTAAAAACCAGTTCATCCAAATAGCCTTTTGCATCCAGTGACTCAATTCAAGCATGTCGTGGAGAGAAGTTTCAGCCTCGGTGGAGGTCCATGAGTTATATTGAGACTGCCCAAATTGTCATCTGGCAAGGGTACATGTAAAATGAGGCAAACACTTTTAATATATTAGTGTTTATAAAGCACATCTGGCATTTAATCAAACCTAAAAATAATGATATAGGTCTTCACTCAAGTTGTGGTCATGGTTAAGGTTATATTTGTTATTTTATGAGCATTTTCATCACTACTCCTCATTGGTCAGATTTTAATAGAACTTTCACACAGTGGTCAATTCTTGGGTCTCTGAGACCTTTTCTTGTTTTACTACCATTGACTTGTGAACTGTGATGGATCAGGAAGCAGATAAGCTACCGCGTCACTGACATTTGTGGGTATTTCTTAGGATGACTCATGCAAAGTGTTCAATGTGTATTTTATTTAAAAGAGGTAATGTACAGTTATTTAGTAAACATGAGCACATATAAAAATATCGGAGTTTTTTAACTGCAAGTTGATGCGATTTATATAACAGCATAAAAAACCCTCAAGCATGCAGTAGGATCAAACCTAGAAGTATCTGAATGGTAAAAGAAAGACACAACCATTAAACAAGTCCATGACCCCCATTGCAAAAACATAACCTATTTTTATAATAGGATAGTGTTAATAGGACAGCACAGTGTTAACTGGTCTAAGGTTATAGATTATACAGGTGTTATAGATTTAATATGATTTTCATTTACAGGGTTTATTCTACCTTAACATTGATCATCGGAGGGCTGGGGCTGAAACCAAAGATGGTTTCCCTCCATTAGCACAAACACTGCTGCCGCAACAGCAGCAGGCTGGTGTACACTCTGCTCTGCTTCTGCTTCCTCTCTCTTTGCATTGTGTCTCGTGTCTGCTTTTTTAAATCTTTCTTTTTCTCTTCATGAAAACTTCTTTATGAAAAACCATATAGTATCCAGGGTACACAGTGGAAGTAAATGTGACCGAAAGCACGGTTTGTGTGGCTTACACATTCATCTGTTGGGTTTTTTGTCTTTGACCTATTTCTTTAACCACTGAAAAAAGTGCACACTGGCACCTTTGCATTTGCAAGCTGCTTATAAAACCACTTTTAACAAATTAAGCACATTACTGTTGCTTAATTAACTGGAAGCTTTTTTCCTTTGGTCCACCTTATTTGAAAAAAAAAAAATGTAATACTGCTGACAGACAAACGGGCACAGACATAATTCCTTTCACTTATACTCCACCTCCTTGAGATGGAGGGTGCTGAGTTCGTTCCAGGGCACGCAAATTTGGCCTCTTCCGTGCACTCCTCTAGGTGCTCTGGTTTCTCCCATCATTAAAAACATACTAGTTTAATTCTCCTCCATTGCACCTGTCATTGCATAGCTGGAGTTAGCTGTGTTGGCTGCACTCTGCTCCTAATCTTTGGGATGGCTTAAATGGAGAGAATACATTTTCCTTTGGGCATCTTTCAGAGGCATCTTAACCTTCTCAACAAATCTTTACTTTAAAAAGAATGTTTATACTAACAGAATTCTACATACAACTGGAATACATTTTTGAGAGGCTTTTAGAAAAGTTTTTGGTGCTTAATGGTAATGTATTAAGATTTGACTTCCAGCCTTCACTGGAAATAAAGAGCATCGAAGAAAAGCCAACATCCTTCTGGTCCCTGACTACTTTATCACTAAATTTTAACGGAGGTCTCACATCTCTGCTGTCTTTCTTTGTGTGTTTCATCATCTTATTTTCAGTTGTTTTTTTTTTCATTTTTCTCACTCTTTCTGTCTCCTCGTATCTCAGCTGGGCTCGTTTGCCTGACCAACGACCAACAGCGTGCTCGTCTCTTGTCCCTCTGAAGACAGTCACGTTACTGCATCACGTTATGTAACACGGCAGCCTTCCAGCCGAGGGTTTTCCCTCTTCTTTTGCTTTATAAGGGATTATCCACGGGTCCCCTCGGAAGGCCTGAGCCCTCAATCCCATCGCTCTGTTTTATCATCCCAAAGTCTGGCTCTCTTAGTCAGATGATGTAATAGTCAAGTGGAAGGATGGGATGGAGAGTCAGACATTGTGGTTCTGTCAAGATGCTCTGCAGATGAGTAACTGCAGTGCTCACGTTGCTGCCGGCATTTCTGGAATGTGTTGATTTGATCGGGAAACGGTCCTTAAATGAAGAATGTGTGCTGAATCTTTTCATTATGCTGAGGGTTTGTGTCTTTTTTTTTTTGTTTGTTTGTTTTTTTGAGAAATCAGGCAGGCAGGTACATATTGATCAAAATGTAGCTGAAGGAATTATTTTAACTTATTTTTATTTGAAGTAACTATTAACCTTGTCAGAAAATCAACACAATATAGATGAGCAGCATACTGCTGTATTTATAACGGGAGAATTATTGTCTATGGGAACGAGACTTTAAAGAAACTTCCACATAATGCTGGATTATCAACGGTCAGTTTTTATTATTGAAACTGTTTCTGTTTACAGTTCAAGAAAATTTGCGATACTGATATTTATGACGAGATAGAAGTAAATGAGGGGCATTTTATATTCGCCCCCTCCAAACTTTTTTTACTGTCAGTGATGACACGCTACTGAAATTAAATTGCGAGTGTACTGAAACAGGGTGCTAGCAGTGGCATTGTGACACAGCAGTAGTGACACAGCATGAGTCAGATGGAGTACAGGTGGTGTTTTCCCTGGAAACTTTAGGGACAAGTATAAAATAACAGCTTAACATGTTTCTTTAAATTAAGCATATAACCTAACTTTGTAACTCATCAAGGTCAGTACAATATGGTCCTATTTTTAAAAAAAAAACTACAAAAAACAAAAAACCGTACCTTGTATTTTCTAGCTGGGGTGCTGGGGCTTACTGGGGTACATCAGTAATTTCCATCCATTTGTTCTTCTGTCTTGGCTCTTGCTGTCAAACATGCCTAGGCTAGGAAATAGAAACATCTGGGGTTACTATAGCAATGATATTACAATATGACGCAAGTCGCATAAAAATGTACGCGGGTATTGTCACATACGATATGATATGGCACAGCTCTAGAGATCC
Source organism: Hemichromis elongatus (assembly GCA_015108515.1). Taxonomy (NCBI): domain Eukaryota; kingdom Metazoa; phylum Chordata; class Actinopteri; order Cichliformes; family Cichlidae; genus Hemichromis; species Hemichromis elongatus. The sequence goes on from VUQR01006027.1 coordinate 7,344, forward strand.
CAGCTCTTGTCTCATTTAAATAAAAACTCTCAATATGAACACAGACCAGAAGTCAATAATTACTATAAGGGTCTCAGTAACAGTGGGCTGTAATTTATCCATGCAAATATTGGAGAGAAACAACACATATTTGCAAAGTATGTGTTGCTACATAATTAATGATTTGAAGTTAAACTTGGTCAGTCCTGTAAAGAGCTGCCATTGCAGAAACGTTCTGTATTTAGAAAGATTAAATGAATTATTCATTAATTAACAAATATGCACAACTATACACGTGAGTATATGATCAAAAATGTAACTTCACCTTAAGAGCTGCAAATTCTGTGAGTTTGCAGTACTTATAATAAGGTTTTTAAACCTTGATATAGGATATTGAGGTAAAACCATGCTACATAATTGAAAGTTGAGTGCATCTTGTTCAGTGTTAGTTTGGCAGCTTAATAAAAAAAAAAAATCCAAAAATGTGACTGTGAACATCTTGGAAGAGCAGAAACACAACCTTTTACATACTGTGTTCCTGTGCCCCCTGCACAGTAATGTATATAGCATTTGGACTGACCGAGTCACTTCTTGGCCACACAAACAATGGAAACCATGTTTTTATTCACAAGCATTCATGTAACTGAAATAATTATCACCGGGACCAAATTAGCGATTTGTTCCATAAGTCTTTTCACTTGCCTTTGCAGACATTTTCCAAAAACATCTCAATTATTCTACGAAACAAGTATCCACAAAAAAAGTACAGATAACAAAGTATAAGCAAGTAAAGTTTAAACCCTCATACTTGTTGGGCAACTTCTGTATTATTTGCTGCTGATTACTAGCAAAATGTAAAAGACATATATCATAAAATATATGACGTGTTTGCATAACAACAGTAAACAATAAAAAAAAAATGGAAACAAAAAAAAAACTAAAGTGAAGTTAACATTTTTTTAGGACTTTTGTCTCTGAAACCATCACTGATCACTGACACACTGACAGAAACCCAGTGCTCCCAGTAAGTTCCCAGGACACTGACAGTTCAGGTTCAGATAATGTTCATGTTCCACTAGTGCTTGGCCCAGCTTTGAGTTCTTAAGTCACGCCACCATTTTTTGGGGAGGGGGAGGGTGCTTTCAACTCAAGCCAAGGAATTAAAGGTTTTAATTCCCTCTAATTGGAGAAGTCTTATCCACAGCCTCAGGCAGCCCCCTGATTGCACAGTCATATGATCTGCACACATGACACACACACACACACACTTTTATAAGTGGCTAGATTAGTTCTAGTTTGAAGTGTTGCATAAGGCCTGCAGTTTGACAAATGTCATTGAGTTCAGTGTAATGGTGTAACTTTGACACAGGAGTTTAACAAACTGCAGTATGCTGTAATTGTACCTGTTGTTCTCAATGCTAATGGAGTAGTCAGCATTCTGAGCTCTGATAATCCACCTAACTATTAAACCTAACTATTGTTCAGCATTTATTAGCTTTAAGTTCCACCTCGGGTTTTTACTCTCACTCATGATGGCAGAGCAATGCCCACTAATGCAAAGCTCACTCGTTTTCAGTTGAGTCCCCATACCTGTCCATTTTCACAGGAATGTTTTTTGTTTGTTAAGCCACTTACCACTGACCCATAACTCATTGCAGCATAAAAATGGCACCTATCACAAGGAATGAACCAATGTTCTACTCACATACCTGACAACTTGGCAAAAAACACATTTAAAAATTTAATTTTTAGACACTCCTTTTATAGGTTTAAAAAACAAAAATGTAATGTGTATGTAGCGATATGTCCACCTTTTTTGTACAATCTATGCATGCATTACAAAATGAAATCCATTCATGGTACTCTCAGTATAAATCATTCCTCTGTTAATTGTAGGTACTTGAAAAAAGTTTAGGATTTATTGAGGGGCAGTAGATGAACTCTGGGACACGTGCTGCAGTAACACTAGTCTAATGGCACTGCTGGAAAAGGGAAGTGTCTGACAAAGAAGAGATTTTAGCCATTTCTTAACCTGCCACCATCCCATCGGTCTGTGAGATGCTGGTTGTGGCAAATGTCTTGTCGTGTGCTGCCTCCTTCACGGCCTATCGAGGCAGCTTTCTCATTTAATACATACAACTATAGTGCAAATTTGTGTTAAACAACTCCTTCCTGCTTTGTTCTACATGTGAGAGAGGGAAACTAGAAAACATCCAACCACTTTTTCCCAAACTTGTGCGAAGATTATGTGGGAGGCTTTTAGCTCAGTTTTGGGCACAGCAAAACAGTCAAAGATGGTAGCTTTTGATGGCCTTCAAAGGAAATTGAGACCAAAACGGATCAAAAACGATGCATGAATATTGGAGCTAGTTTATCTGAACTGACTCCAGTGAGATGACGAAGCTGCTTTGTGTCTGCTGGATGTTGTTCAGTTCTGTGCAACTCTAAAAGTAGTTTTGATGTTCGGCCAAAACATGCACACTTTGTAAGTGTGAGCTCTCAGCATCTCTCTGCTCTTTTCAGCCATCATGTACGTGATGGGAGCGCTGGGCCCAGCAGCTGGTTACCTGCTGGGAGGAGTCCTCATCGGCTTTTACGTAGACCCTAAGACTGTTGTCAACATCGACCAGAGTGATCCCCGCTTCATTGGAAACTGGTGAGAAAATTCTTCTTGGAAATGTAAAATATGTGTGTACATTGAAGATGGTGGATTTTCTTTATATAAACTTCCATTAAAGGAAATACGCTCTGTGAGTATCACTACTATTACCAACACAGTAGGTTAAACAGTTCTGTCTTCAGTGTGGGTCACTTGGTTTAGTGCTAAAGGTCACAAAGAGGTCAGGGAAAAGTATCTTTCGAGTTTTCATAACAAGTTTCTCAGAGTGTTACTAGTAAGTAAGTAAATAAATACAGATTATACATATACATGTATCAGAAATGAGTCTAAGGAGATTTAACTTTCCAAGTCTGAAAATTTTAAGTGTTTCCTCCAAATTTTGGTTCTATTTGAGGTGGTGTTATGTCTGAATTTACATTAGGAAAAGAAGAACACATGCTTTTATAAATGAATGATTAAGTAATTCCATTTATAGTTTTCTCCTCTGCAGATTTTTTTTTTTATTTGCCATCATCTGAGAACAAAAAAATAATAGTGCAATATAATCAGCTGCTTCTCCAGTTGGTCTCTCAACTTCATCGCCTCCAACTGCAATCCTGCTCTGCAGCCTCTGAACTTTGACGTAAGAGCACACGAGCCAGCTGCTGTTGCAGGTTCTAGTTAGAGTTCACTTCCAGACCAGAATGAGCACTACTGCTGGCAGCTGTAGTCCAGATAGTGGACTTGGAGTACATCTGACAACGGTCATTTCAAAACTAAACTAGCTGGGGCTAGTTGCTTAGCAGCGACTCAGGTTTTTACTAGTGAATTACAACTGGCCTAAACTGGCCTCCTGCTGTACAGAACACCATGAGTTTCTTTTTTTCATGTATAAAAACTATAATTGAATTAATGTATCTTATTAACCTGCTATCATCCTTTCACTTTTTACACATCTAAAAAGAGCTTGAAAAATGCAACTTAGTTAAAAAGCGAAAAAACAACCAGAAAAGCTGTGATTTAATACTTATGTCCACTCATTATAGAGTCTATCATTTATTTGCTGTATGTGGCTCTAACAGTGATTTGTTGCGCTCTTCCTGGTACAGGCTGTAAAGCGGGAATATCTTGTTCTCTCGTCACCCCCTTACTGTGGGTGCAGAGATGCAATGAGACCAACGTAGCTGTGAGCGTCTCTGTGATTAAATGAGTCGCAGGATGGACACACTTGGGCGGTAATAACAGACAGAGTGTACTTCACTCAAAACTAAATAATAGGACTCTGTTAAAGTCTGGAGGGGTAGAATACACTTTGTCCCTGTTCGTCTCTGTGTTAAATTTGTGAAAAGAGAAAGAAACCGCTCCGAACAGGGTCACATCTGAAAACAAACTCTGGGTTTGAATCCTTCCGTACCAAGACGTGTTTGGTGCTTAGGTCACGTTTTCGCACATATCATCCATCTAAAAATCTGTTGGGATGTGTGAGATGTGGTTAGTCATCTATTTAGAGCTGTCAGTGATGCCTTCCTCTGACTGACAGCATAACCAGTGACTCATAAACAAACAGCCACGAGATTCCTGCATGAATTATAGGTGATGATAGCAGGAAGATGATGTTGTAGCAGTTTATGTGCACATTAATGAGGCACATGAGATGAAACCAAGTCAAACATTGACTCTTTGGTAGCAAAAGGAGTAAAAGGGGAATCAGAATTGAATAAAAACTGTCCTGCATTGTTAATATTTTACTTTAATAATCTCTGGGCTGTGTAGGTGGAGCGGGTTCCTGCTGTGTGCCATAGCCATGCTGCTGGTCATCTTCCCCATGTTCACCTTCCCCAAGAAACTGCCGCCCCGACACAAGAAGAAGAAGAGGAAGAAAAAGCTGAGTCTGGACGACCTGTCCAGTGACGACGACGTCCTCAAGGAGAAGAGCAACAACAACAAGACCCAGACGGTGACTTCGTCCATGGGCTTTGGCAAGGACATCAAAGGTACTGGAAAATCAATGATGTCAACTATTAGCGGAGTGTTTCCCAGAACTGTGAGGGTGTGGGCTGTTTAAATATAACTCTTTAGTTCAATTTATTGACCTTAAAAGACGAGTTCAGACAGTGTTTCAAGTCTAATGAATGCAGAACCCAAATCAGCCTCCTCTAATTGAATAACAAGCAGAGGCTTATCGTGTAACTGCAGCCACTAGAGAAGAGAATGAAGGAATTCTGCTATTACATTTCTGAGAAATATGTTACCCTAAAAATCAGTTTGGGGCCACAAAGCATATTTCAGCATTATAATGAAGGTGATATAGCTTATCAAGTATAAATAACCCTGTCAGCATGTTGGTAATTCAAAACTTTTAAAACATGTGGCTCTGCAATGAGCAATTTGTTATTATTTGATACTAAAACTTTGCATTTATATTAAAGTAACATTGGGTTTTTGTTGCATTTAGGAAATGGAACCAAACCAAAGAATTTGTCAGTTTTGTTATGAAACACTTGAGAAGTAGAGAGAAAAAAAGCCCCTGTTAGCATTTTTAGCCCTACTTTGAAACAGAGTAGCTGTAAAGCTATGCCTTTGAGTCCTGCCTGTGTTCATATCAACCATGTTAAAAGTTAAAATTTAATAATTAGTAATAGGATCAGGATAATTAGTAATCCTGAATATTTTTTAAAAATAAGCAAAATCATAAAAACAGACCTGTTTCAGAGTCATTTTGACTGCTAAGCCCGCAGCGTGGTGCTCAAAGCTAACGTGTAGATATGTAGTGATGTCACTGTTAAATTATGACTCTTTTCCACGACTTTCATTCTTTTGGATTTGGAATCTGTAGCTTGTGGGACTCAAGCCCTTTACTGAGTGTTGGCAAAATTAGAAGAATAAGCAACCCAATGATACATGGAGGCAATGACACACATTTTAGTGAGCAAATATTACAACCGTTTTTTTCAGTACACATTTTTACTACCAGAGAATTTTAAGAATCACAACAACAGTAACTTAAACAATAAAGGATGGAGTTATTGCCTTAATTATGATCATCTAGTTTTCTTTCAAAGCCACGAGGTTCCACTGGGAATGGACTAAAGAGCTGCAGTTTCCCCCGGGTTAAAGCAACAGCTACACTTTGAGTATAGAGCATAACTTTATTTGGTTCCTTATGTGTTTCAGCTTGTAGCCCAGATTTCAAATAGGAGGGGTACAGAGTAGAAAGATATAAAACCGTCAGTCATATATGTCAGCATACACAGCTGCAAGTAAGGCAACAAGGATGGGCTGGACACACGATCGTGGTTTAGAGCCAATTGTTGTCCACAAAAGTCCTGTTTTTGTTTCATGTTGACCTCGATGAAAGCCACAAGCCAAAACAATGAAGTGCTCCACATACCACATTTGCTGCTGGAGCATTAATCTCTTCAGGATTGCATCTAAATCAAATGATACTTTTTGCTCCATATTGGTAGCATCTTTAATGATTTAAGCAGACTTCTGTGTTGCTCAGGCGGCTCCTCCCGAAAAGTTGACAGTAAAGCCAAGAGAAGGTAATGTGTTACTCCAAGCAACTGAGTGCCAAAAGTTCAGAAGAAGTAGTCCGAACAGAGGTAGTTTCATTGCCCCTCTTTACAGCACTAATTTAGGAACATTTAGCCAAGGGGGTTGTTAAGGTTTTGATGACAAAGTGCCAAATGAAGGAAGTAGTATTGAAGGCTTCAATTTTAGCTGTTGTTCATGTTTGTGAGGATTTTTACAGGCAGCCCTTGAAGGGCTAAATGGTTCTCATACCCCCGTGTGAAATATTGTATATTACTCACGAGCACTATTTTCCCAGTATTAATATTGCGATAATATAGCTTTGTTTGTTTCTTGTCATATTCTCAGTACTTCTGAGAGTAGAAAAAGCTAAACTTGTGTGAAGTGAACAATTTGTGTACGAATTTTGACAGCGTGCAGATTATGAGGACAGTTGAACCAAAGTGAACTCGTCAGTCTGTCTCAGCCATCTGTAGTTCAGACTGAATCACAAACCGATGTGCAAAAATCAGAAGGGTTTATTTTCACTGTTGTGACGCTGACAGAAAAAAAAGGTTTACTTTGTGTTCATGTTTTTTTTTTTTTTTCTCCACCCTCTTCCAGACCTACCTAAAGCTGCGGTGAGGATCCTCAGCAATGTGACCTTCTTGTTTGTCAGCCTCTCCTACACGGCAGAAAGCGCCATCGTAACCGCTTTCATCACTTTCATCCCTAAATTCATCGAGTCTCAGTTTGGGATCCCTGCCTCCAATGCTAGCATTTACACTGGTGAGTTAAACGTACACATTTTAAAGAGCATTTTGTCTCATTTTGCCGTCTCGGTGAAGACTGAAAACTGTGCTCAGTAAATCTGTGTTTAATACTTTATTTCTGATATTAAATGAAGCCTCCAGTGATTTTCCTGCAGACAGCATGCAGACAGACCAGAATATTCATACAGCATCCAGGGCTTTAATTTGTGCGACTGCAGTGCTGGTTTTATCGGAGAGCAGGGCCAGAGAGGCTGTTACCCTGGCGCTGCAAGCCAGCACATTAATAATAAAGAAACTGCTGTTATTCAAATGAAGGGGCCACCTGGGACGCTGAGCTGGAGCACTGAGTGCATTACACACAAAACATTAAGAAACACACAAAGATACAAGCACATTAATGTCCTCCATACACTCACAGTCACATGCTGATGCACATGCATACTTAAACGGGCATATAGGCTAATACTTTAGCTTAAGCACAGATTGTTTGAATGCTTGTTGTGCTGATTTTCTAGCTTCCAGGAGTTGCCAATCTGGCCAACAAATAGGAGTACAGATTAAATTCAGCACAGAGTCCAGAGTGCTTCTTTTGGCTGGTATTTGCAGTTTAGTAGAAAGAAAATAATTGCTACAACATCATGATATCTGGAAACTGACATTGCTGCTAAGTGGTGTTTTTTTTCTCAGTACCGTAAAAACATGTAGTTCCATTATTTTAAGAGAAAGTATTTGAGATGTTCAGTCTCCATTCAACTGAACACAGAACCTCACACCACAACAGTCTAGATGGATAAATAGCATTTCAGGCCAATGTGTTATTGCATGAATTTGTTCAACTGTTCCTTTAATTTGAAAATCCAACCTGAGGTGTGTGCTGCCTTGTATCAAGGGATCCATATAGAAGCCCCGTTTAGAGCCATCCCGTTGTTGTGGCTGAGATGAACATGACACTCAGGGCTGATGACCTTTTTTAGTGACTTTGGTTATTTAGGTAACCAAGAGCTGTTTGCAGTTGTACCAGTCTGTGTAATGCTGTTGTTTATCAGGTTTGATGGACTCTGCAGATATAAAATTGCTTGGATTGTACACAAGTCTCTAAGAAGGAGTGCTTCAGTTAGAGCAGGGGTGTCAAACAATGTCCTGGAGGCTGGGACCTGTAAAATGAGAGTGAGATAGCTAAGTGGGACTTACA
>VUQR01006027.1:15419-28859 GCA_015108515.1 Hemichromis elongatus
TGGGACTTACAAGTATATGATGCGTATGTGTGGCCATTAATGTGACTTTTATTCACCAATGTGGCCCCTCATAAAACTGACTTGGGAACTACTTTAGGAACTGAAAAGGCAGAGTGAGGTCATTTATGATTCCATTTTATCCCAGATTTAGGAAGGTATTTTGTTATAGGAGTTAATATAAGGCTACTTACAGCTGCTCCCTTACACACAGGGATAACTGCACACATTTAAGTTGGCAGACTTTTACTCCAGAGACCTTCCTGATACAACCCCCCCAAGGGATTTGTGTCTCCTTCTGGTATCATACCGTGAATCTTGCGCTTGTTAAGTGAAACTACTACAGTAGTTAGTAATAATGATGATAATAATAAGACAAATAAAAGTTACAGATATATATGTGTGTGTGTGTATATATATATGTGTGTGTATTGTTCTGATATTTCTAACTATATAAAGGTTTTCTATTACATATTTTATATATTATATATATTGTGTGTGTGTGTGCTGTAAACATAAAACTAGAGTCAAAAACGACCCCACTCAGTCCCTTGAAATGATTCTCCCTCTCTGTACAGATTATACTTTGCTTTGAATTTATTATTTTATTGAAAAGACCAAAGGACCAAAAACCAAAACAAACCTTTGCCCTTTTGAAAAATTGATTTTGATTGCTGTCGTCAAAGAACAGCACATCATTAGTCATACTTGTAGGTACCATGAGTCATGTGAACTTTCCACACAAAAAACTCGATTACTGAAAGCCGAGTTTATAAACACCCAACAAACTAGTGTTTTTTTCACACCGGCTCTGCATTAATGTTGTTTATTCCTTTTTTTTCATTGCTTTTAGCCACATTAGTATGATTTTTCTCCAGGAAATTACATCTTGTTATCAGAAATGTTTTAGTGTTTGAGTTGCATAACTGTCTCAGCTGTAGGCGGAGTGGGCTGTGAAGCCTGTGATTAGAACTGCCACTCATATATATTTTCAGAATATGCTATCCTCTGGTGAGCGAAATAAAATTATTTCTTGGGAACCTGCTCAAGAGTTTGTGAAGGTCCCAGAACCCCAATTTGGTATCCACAGCTGTTCACTTTAAGGAGGCTGAGTGGGAAGAGCAAAGCAGGAGCACCCACCAGCCAGGAGTTCCCTTATTCAGCAGAATAAGCAAGATAAAGTATAGGATATAATTTTGTGCCCACGTGTTTAAACTTAAATCCACAGTTTACTGTTTTGTCCTCAACTTTGGAAGAGATTCATACTCGTACTCGTTTTTTTCATAGTTTTTACTTTAGAAAAGCTGGATAACGAGACTCTTCAACCACTGGTTTCTGTACTTTAAAGCCTTAGTGATGCATGTTCATGTTGTGCAGCCACACGTCTTTTAGCTTTAGACCTGTGAGTAGCTAGAAGGAAACATTATAAAAGAAAATTCACCCACTTAACACTTCAAACTGTTCTTCAGACACTGCGTTGGACATTTAAACACAGGTTACTTGCTTTAGGAGCTTGCCTCAAGTGGCCTCTAGAGGAACTGCGGCATTCCTTAGAGAACCTGGACAGTGTAGTGAGCCTTTAATGATGTTTCCTTAGGACTGAACAGATCTGGGGACTTCCTGATACTAACGGCTGGGCTTCTGCCCTCGGGAACTGTAAACCTTTATGGACTTTTTCCTTGTTTCATTCTCATTCAACAAGAAATTCACATGTGATATATTAGAAATCCCAACTAGTTGCAACTTGCTACAGCAGTGTTTTTGTGCGTTGTTGTGTTCATGAGCCACTACTCTGAGACAGAAGCTTCCTCCTTTAGACTCCATCTTCTAAGCCTGGAGGACAGACAGCTGCACAGGACACATTATCTAACACCTACTGAGTGAAGACAGCATCTCTGCCTGGGTTAGAGGCTTCACTCCCTCCGAGGCCACCCACACCATAAATGTGTGCTGGCATGGTAATGCAAGGCTGCCCGGAGGCGGATGTTGTTGTGATCGCTGCGTTTTCTTTAGGATCTCATTGAAGAGAGAGCGATAGCTGCAGTGGCCACAGCTACACAGTGTGCCGCCGATTTGATCTGTGAAAGTCCAGTGAGTTGTGGCTTAAACAAAAAATTCTTAAACATATGCTTTGCTTACAGAGAAAACCATTCCTGGTGCTTAGCCCAGATATTTACCTGTGTTGTCAAATGCACTGTAACTATAGAAACAAAGTGCAGCGTGTCATACTGTGAAACTCATACACGGTGGAAGGAAATGTGCAGCCGTGGGTTTAATTGCTACAGAGTTAGGTTATGTATAAGCAATATAAACTGACTTCATTACCCTGGTGAATTTATGACCACTTGATGGCAGAAAAGCAGCACAACCACACCGAATTACTACAGTTTGTTTTATGGCTAAGGAGTCTGCAACAAGCAGCGTCCTTAAAAACTCAAATCTGAAGAAAAATACTTCCTGTTCTTTAAAGGCCACTCGAGGCTGGTTACAAAACCCCTGTAGACCCCATTTTAATTTTACAGTTTAAATCCTTATAGAAGAAATTGGTTTGCATTGATAATCTCAAGCTTCCTAACAACTTTTGGGATCCCGACACTTTTTTTTAAAACAAATGCATTTGGATGCTGGTGTTAGGGGCGTGGCCGATTTAATAGACCAGTGCACTACCATAGATGGTGTAAAAGATGGATGTAGCCACAGCCACTGATCCTGTCATAGTGAAGTGCCGCTATGAAGTGTTTTTTCCGTTACCATCTTTGTTTTATGAACCAGTTGAGGTGAGTTAGAGCCTGTGGTTTCCATCAGTTACTCAGAAACCTTTCTGTGACTTTACCTTTAACAATATTTTCTTTCTTCCCCGGCTGTAACTTTACATTTTTTGTCATCATCCGGGGAGTTTAGGAGTGTGAATCATAAATTTATTGCTGATATAGAAAAAAAATATTCCTAGAGATTCCGGGCAACAAAAGGAACATTAGAGTCAGTTTCATGTTTCTGTAACATAAATGAAACACATTTGAGGAAAAATCAGTCAGTGTCTCCCACAGTTTAAAAAACCACCTGTACCACATGATAATACGACCCCTTTTGCCTCCAGTGGATCAGAAAGGGGATGAACAAACAATTCTTTGTTACAGACAGACATTTCCTGTTTTCATTCGCTTGTCTTTCTCTCTTCAGGTGTGATTATTGTACCAAGCGCCGGCGTGGGCATCGTCCTGGGCGGCTACATCATTAAGAAGCTGAAGCTGGGTGCTCGCGAGTCGGCCAAGCTGGCCATGATCTGCAGCGGCGTGTCCCTGCTCTGCTTCTCCACGCTGTTCATCGTGGGCTGCGAGAGCATCAACCTCGGAGGGATCAACATCCCCTACACCACCGGGTAAGGAGAAGCTGGCTGGGGTTTCCTGCATCACTGCTGACAAGGAAGACTGACGTCACTGTGGCGTCAATGCCGCTTCGTTCATGTCTGAATTGAATCTTTACACTGGGTCTGTGTGTGCTGTATCTGCAATGATGTGGTTGTTAAGGGAGTAAAGAAACACTCAAAGGGTGGAGAAGACAAAGACAAAGCTAAGAATAAGCAGACAGAACTAAAAGAAAATCAGATAGACCGATTGAGGAGGAGGGTTAAAGAAACACCCACGGAGAACAACTGAGTTATCAAAGCAGCTGAAAGAGTGAGGTCAGGCTGAGAAAGAGCCAAATAGTTTAAACACATTCCTGCCTCTTTTTTAAACCTTACTTCATGTCTTACTTTATGTTACGTTGCCCTCAGCCCTGTTTTGTAACAATATGAGTGTCATCCTCGAGCCTCAGAAACATGAAAGGCAGCATCCTCCCCACCTAGATAACACAAAGTCTTAAAATGATAATAAGGTTTCTGGATTCTGGTGTGCTTTCCTAATTTTATTTCACACACTGTTTATTTACTTTGGTCCAAATCAGTTGATAAGTTTGTAAACTTGTAGATAATCACAATGGTTGGGTTTCTTTTTACACAGAACAAACTCCAACTGAACTGAAACACAAACTATGCGAGAACCTGCTTATTGGTCAGTAGTGTCTGGTGCTGGAGCGACCAATGATAATACAGCAAGAAGGTGCTGTGTTTACTAGTTGTTAGCCCGTATTGACCATTTGTAATCCCTGTCTCATCCCAGAATGCAGAGCATCCTCGGCTTAGCTCAAAGTTGGCTTGGATCACGTTCATATCATAAACTAATTGCTCTGAAGTTTGTTAAGAACCGGACTGAGATCACCTCCTCCAAATGGTCTCTGTGGGGATGTTTCCATCAGCACCAGAGTGCGATGACTGTGTTCACACCTGCATCCGTGAACCGCACAGAGAAGAAAAAACAAGCCAGAGTTTGATTTAAACGGACTAAACACCGCAACAACACAAGACATTTTCTGACCAAGTTTTCCATGTGGTGGAAAACCTAAACATATAAACACCGGCCTACAAGCAGACAAAGTTCTTGAAACATGCGTTCTTGCGCTTTGAATATTGATATGTGTATGCAGGACTGATGTGCTACCTGTTTCTAGTGGCAAAGACAAAAAGTGCATCTGTACAAGAGGTGGGCGATGATTTCCACACACCAACTCTTAAAGAAGTGAACATGGAAGGATGGATTTTCTGGCTCTGTGAATGCTTCCCCTGTAAGGCAGGCATTAAACTTGGTACACGGAGAGCCACAGACACAGGTCATCATTCCTGTTACAGTTCACATAAAGTCCAACTGAAGGATGGACGCATAGTCTGTGATGTTAGCATTTTTCACTTGGATCCAGAGTGGATCCTAGCGAAGTCTTTAAGGCTAACAGATGTTTAAGACTTCCTCTGGCAGAAAATGATAGCGATATCATGTGATCCAAAGGCTTATGCTGCCTTCCTCGTACCTCACAGGCTGGAGGTAGGATTTGGAAAAACGGGCGAAGAAAATGGAGCCATTCAGCCATCAGTGCAGTACCTGGAGTACAGCGCAGTACATATTTTTTTTTCTTAGTGTAATAATATAGTCGCAGCACGTTCACGGTGGAATCCAGTCGGTTGTCTGTATAAGGCTTTTTTGCCTAGCTGCAAATACAGTGTGAACAGTTGAGTACAAAATTACAAGTTCAGCAGTTGTACTTCCAACTTCCCACTTGAAATAGAAAGCAGCAGTAACTCAGCCTGTCCAGAGTGAAACGTATACCATGGTTATAATATCATTGTAGGCCCTGCTGCTTGCACTGACATTGACTGACGTTGTAAGCTGGCTATAAATAGTCTAGTTTGCTTGTTCGCTAATGTTGCTAACACGTTACTGTAATGAACTGGTGCCTTCGTGTGTTTTAAAGATGTTATATCAACCAAACCTGCAGGCCTGGGTGGTTGTGAAATACCTTCTGAAAGATTTCATTCAGCCCAGTTTGTCACTTAGAACAGACTGTAACCATAAACCTCTGCTTTTCACTGTACAGGGCATCTGCAGCTCTTTCAATACTGACTTCCAGTGACATAAAAATACATTAGTTGCCTACAATTACGAGAAATTTTTCCCTTATTTCTTTTCAACGAATTGTTTCCCGGCACCCGACTGATGTAACTGGTCTATTTGTTCGATCTTAAAAATGTAGAAAATGTCAGAAAAAATGGGCTTCACAGTTTTTCGGGTGACATTTTCAAAGAGCTTGTTTTATCTGACATACAAAAAGTCAAAATCTCCCATTTACAAAGTTAGAGAAATCCTCAGGAACCTCAGAATTGCGTTGGTTTATCAGCGTTATTATTATTGTTGTTATTTCCTGTGCAGCATTGTTATTTCCACCCCTGAGCACAGGTGGTTCAGGGGGTTGGGGCGCTCATCTTGTAACCAGAAGGTTGCCGGTTCGATCTTCCAGCTCCCTGTCCTGGTTGTTCTGTCCTTGGGCAAGATGCTTAACACCTACTGGTGTTGGCCAGGGGAGCTGATGGCGCGATATAGCTTCTGTCACTCTCCCCCAGGGCAGCTGTGGCTACAACTGTAGCCTCCACCAGTGTGTGAATGAATAGTGGAATTGTAAAGCGCTCTGGGTGCCTTGAAAAGCGCTATATAAATGTAATCCATTATTATTATTACTTAGCATAATTCCTATTTAGAGAAAGACTTCCTGCCTGTGATTTCTACATTATTAGAACAATATTATTGCAGAATATCTAGTTTGTTAATGAAGACGATAAGCAGAAGGTTTAAAGAGATTTTATCTTTTAGCATGAAATATCAGGCTAGTTTTCTTAAAATTATATATAACTGTTGTAAACCAAACAAACTCAAATCTTTGATATTAAACCGAAATAATACATCTTTTCCTCTACAGTCATCCCACACAGTTCTGAAGAGAATTTTTTAGTCATGTTTTGAGTATTGCATGCTTTGCATAGAGGCGGCACAGATTTTTGGCCAGATCTACTTCATTCAACTCTGTAGTTTCATCAACCTGTAGCCATCGGGTTACAAGAAGAAATATAATTCTGTTATTTAAAGATCTACACGTTTCACATTTGCCATGTTTTTGATTTTCTTTTTGTCTTAAGTCTGAAACTTCAGTTGTTTTCTTTTGCTTCTCCTTCCAGATGTAAACTTGGAATCGTGACTCTTTTCCTTAAACTGCAGACATCCGTTTGCCGACTGCAATGTGGCGTTTCTCGTGTTTAATAATTTCCCGGTCTGACGGAGTCGGTGGTAGTTTTTATCACCCCATCTGTGGCTCATGTCAGGGAGGAAGCAAGTGTTCAGATGAGTGCAGGATAACAGATAACGAGCCAGTAAACGGAGGCGTTTTCTTTTGCACAAAGCGTCCCTGAGAGCGATTACATGGCAACCGTGGAAAATGTCCAAGGACAGCTTGGACGAGAGGATCTTTGGCTGCGTGCCCTCTCTGTTTTCTCTCGTGTTCATCCCTCTGGTCTTTTTTTGTTTCCCTCTGAGTCTGTCCGTCTGTCCCTTTTGCCCTCTGCTCTTCATGTTTAATTCCTTTTGATTCCCTCACTTCTGTCTCCTTTTCCTCGTCCTCTCTCTGCTTTTTCCTCTTCTTCGTCCATTGTGTTTTGTTTTTCGTTCACTCCACTCAGATGACAGCTGTGCTCGTCCATCCGACCCTCTTGTTTTAGTTGTTGTGAACAAAATAGATCAGGATGTGCCAGCTTGGCACAAACTTTTATATGTCAAATCGTCTGTGTGCTTAGTGAATTTCTTTATCCGTTCCTCATCTAGTGTCATCATTACTAAATAAAACAATGGAGAAACGTGCCCAAAGTGCTCATTTAAAAGCTGTGATGAATTTTCTATCAGCCTAAGCTTTACTTTGAAAATTTTGCTGCTTATCAGTAATGTGTTAGACAAGCAATCAATGAGTATCATTGTGAGCTAGAAATAAGTTTTTACACAATGTTTAGTGCAGCGATGTCGCCTGTTAACAGACTGAACTTGACTTAATGCCACTAAGCGCTGAAATGAATCTTTTTTTCAGTGTTGAACACTCAGAAGTGGAATAGCTGGTGTCTTTAAAGGAAAATAACTGTCTAATTATAAAAATGTTTACTTCTAACTCCACTTTTTTCTGTGTTTTCTCCTTCAGACCTACACTCACTATGACGCAGAGGAACCTAACCGGAGGCTGTAATGTGAACTGCGGCTGTAAAATCCACGAGTACGCTCCGGTCTGTGGCTCTGATGGCATCACGTATTTTAACCCCTGCCTTGCTGGCTGTGGCAGCGTGGCCAACGACAGCACTGGGGTAAGAGGCCATGATACGGTCTTTTTTAAAACGTCGACACTAAAACATCTTAAATTCAGTCTAAGATTGATTTGAAATGTTTTAGTATCACCATTTTCTGCTCCCCACATGTAGTTTTCTCAGCTTGACTACATTGTTGCTATTTTCAGCTCATCCAGCTCCTTCCCCTCACCCACAGGCCTTGTGGCAGAAGGCCACACCTCCCTGAGCATGGTTCTTCCTGTTTAAAGGGAGTTTTTCCTTCCCACCATCACCAAGTGCTTGCTCATAGGGGGTTGTCTGATTGTTGGGGTTTTCTCTGTATTTCTTAGCAATTTACCTCACAATGTAAAGCGTCTTGTTGTGATTTAGCTCTATATCAATGAAACTGAATTAAGGAGCACCTGAATTAAAGGATCAAAAAGTTCATACCAGAACTGCTACTCCACCTACAGCATTGGTCCAAATTTAATCAAACTAGCACAAACTAATGTGTTTTTACCCAAACGTCGGTCAAGGAAAGGTCATTTATGTCATTTTTACTGGCAATAACCTCTAAACTGCGATGGATCATGTGCTTGGTGATGTTCGCAAACAGTCATGATTTGTGCAAAGATAGAAACAGTTTCTAATTTGGTATATTAATGTGTAAATTATATTTTTCTTTTCTTTTCATATTAATAATTGGATTTAGACAATGTTCTTGAACTCAACTGTTACTTTCTTTATGAATTATGTTGAAGTGAGATGGAAGGAAGTAGTTTTGATCTGCATTTCCAATCGTTAATCATTTAAGAAGGATCTAAAAAGACAGATAAAACGATCTTCATTTTACCTTGTAAACACCACGGGGTAGTAGTAACCTGGACATGATACTGCATTGTATATGTATGGTTTCAAGGCCCCAAAACCAAAAGATTTTAATGGTTTTTTTACCAAAAAGTTCAATAATTCATCTTGTTTTTATACAAACAAAGCCAACACAATGAAATATGCCGTATTAATATGCAGGTGCAGCACAACACAATACTGATATATGAAAGCAAAACCATAAAATAACATGAAAGGGGATAAAATGGCTAAAAATAATTAATATAATAGATCTCACAATATGATATAGGTTAAGGTAAATGTAAAATAGCAGATTAGTGACTTAAAGCTAATCTGTTATTACTGCTGAAGTGTCAGAGTGTGGCAGGTTCTGATCCAGTGATTATGCGTGGTACAGTGTTTGACTGTGGGTTTAATAAAGTGCTTATGGTGCACATGATTAGAGAGACAGATTGGAGTTGAACAGATTTACAGTCCAGGAACACAAAAAAAGCTGTTTCTGAGCCTTCAAACAGACGTTAAAAGGGTGAGTGGGGTCAAAGTTCATGTTACACGCTGCAAGTTTCAGGTACAAGTCTTTGACGGCAGGTAGCTGGGTGCCAACAGGACGCTCTGTTGGTTTTACTGCAGTTGCAGTGATTGTACCAAGCTGTTGTGCAGGATGTTATAGTGCAGTGGTAGAAGCTGGCCAGATGGGGCCTTTTTCAGTTCCCTCAGGCAGTGGAGGCGTTGTTGTTGCTCACCAGGAAGTATATAGAGACCACGTCAGGTCCCCAGATGTATATAAACCAAGGAACTGAAAGCTTCTAAAGTTCTCACGTTTAACACTGTTGATGAAGATGGGGCTGTGTCTACCTTTATGGACTTTCTATAACAGTAAGATCAAGGTTTTTGTTTGAGTCAGCAAGATGCTGCATCTCCCCTCTGCAGGCCGTCTCATCATTATTAGACGGAGGCACTCGGATAGGTTTGACAGAGTAATAAAGGGCTTTATTTTCCGGGGATAAAGACATTAAAAGTACACCAGTGCGTATGTTCAGGGTGCAGTCTACATACCCACTGTTAAACTATGAGCAGCAGTGGTTTGAGGGACACTCTTGTTATTTCCTGTTTTTACTTTAAATGATTTATTTTGTTTGGTCTCACTTAATTTATCCAAAACTGCAGAACTTCAGGAACGTCTGCTTCATGGCTTTCTCACTTGTTTTTAGCAGGTACATTAATGTCTAAAGTGTGAACAGTGTGTCTAAACTTCCATACGTATCTCCATTTGCCCTCCAGATTCGAAACTACTCCGACTGCGCCTGCGTTCAGAGCCGGCAGGTTATCACGCCGTCGACCGGCAGCCAGGGCAGCAACCAGCTGCAGCTCGTCATCGTCAAGACCTACCTAAACGAGAACGGCTACGCCGTGTCAGGGAAGTGCGACCGCACCTGCAATACGCTCATCCCTTTCCTCATCTTCCTCTTCATCGTCACGCTCATCACTGCCTGCGCTCAGCCCTCCGCCATCATCGTCACCCTCAGGTACGCCTTTATGAATCACTCACTGTGAGGAGGATGGGATTTCAATGTTTGGTCCCAAGGAAAAGTCGTCAGCCTCTTTGGTTTTTAAGTAACAGAGTCATTCCTTGCAGACCAGCTGGTCTAGGCAAGGTATTTGGGGCATTTCTTAGTGGGAATTTAAACATAAACATTCCTTTTTTTTATCCAAGTGGCAGTGGTATGAAACTGATTTACAAACTTTATCAACTTAATTTCTACAAAGTCATTGGATCTTTTAAATATGATATCTATTTTGTGCAGCTAAGATGATCATCACATACAGCAAAAATAATGAGTGTGTCACTAATTTGTCTGATGGAAACGCATGGATTTGATAAATATTTCTGACCATTCTATAAATAAAAATGTCAAGGCGATAATAGTATTCAGGGATGGGTGCCGTTTTTGATTTGAAAATAGATAAGTGGGTCTTTATTAAGTGGATTTGTATTTATGCAGTAGGACAGTTAATTAAGATGAACATAGAAAAAAATTTGCCAAAAACACAGAGATTTGTTGTGACTGAGCAGAAATGTTGCCGAATCACGTCTAAGTAGATCAAGTCTGCCGGCATCAGTCTGATAACAAAGGTCTCCTGCTGTCATCCAAGCACGGCGACGTCTGTGTCAGAGTCAGGAAACTTTAAAGAGTTTTATCAGTCGACTGGTGAACCCCGCCCTTTTTATGTCCCAGTAATCCACTGAAATGACAGGCAATTTGGCTAATGCTTGAAAATAGCTGCCCAGTTTAAGTGACCGGAGAGACATTAACCCTTAAAACATGGTCACGTACAGTCTGTGGTGTAAACATTCTGAGCTGAGTCCACAGTTTAATTCCCATCCAGACAGTTTATTTTTTTTACTGTTGCTTCAAAGTAAAAAAAAAAAATTTAAAGAAGAAGCTTTTTGGTTTCTTTGGGGTATTTTATTGCATATTACAGATTTGGAAGGTTGCACAACAGGCATGGATGGTGAATTTTTATTCCAGCTGTGAAGGTGACTACTTTAATCAAGTTTCCTGTATTTATCTTCCTGTGCATGGTCTCAGAGAAGCTTTAGATGAGGAAAGATGCTTGGAAATAAATCTGCATTCATAGAAACTAGAGCTGTCAGCGTTAACGCGGATCGCCCTTTGGGTGGGGCTGGACTGCGCTAACGTGTTAATCGAGTTAGCACGAGAAGTTCAATTAATGCGTTAGCGCCGTCCAGCACACACAAAGGGCGATCCGCGTTAACGGAGATTTTCTGCGTTAACCCCATTTTAATGCGATTAACGCTGTGACAGCCCTAACAGAAATGCATAGTTGTGTGTCGTTATCATTAAACAAACACATAAAATTTTAATTTTCACTAAACAAACATTCGAAATTTGAGTGATTTAACTGTAATATTTAACATTAGCTTAGATAGTTGCTTTATTTGGTTCCTATCATGCTGTGTTTCTGCCGTCCTCAGTCTCCTGTCTGTGTGTTGCAGGTCCGTAGCGGAGCAGGAGCGGCCGTTTGCGCTGGGAATGCAGTTTGTCCTCCTCAGGACTCTCGGTGAGTAGAAATGAAAAGCACAGAGCTGCCGTCTTCTTTTATTTTGCCATGAAATTTAACGGAAAAGCAGAATATCTGCAGTGTTATTTGTGGAGCTTCTTGCAGAGATGGAGAGATAAGCTTACTGCTTGTAAACCGACCGCCTGACTGACGAGCTGATTTACAGATTTATTTTTTTTAAAAATACCTTGACATCGCAGTTATTCTGAATAAGGAGGCATCAAAGGAGGTGAATTATATTGGATGCAGGTTTAGGGAGCTGCTGCCAGTGTAAATTATTTAGAGGACAGTTAGGAACTCAGGCTGAGGCGTTTGGGGGTTAATTAGGCGGTGAGGATTATGAAATGTATGAAATCCAGGATGGCACTTCTCACCTTGTGCTGCAGTTTCTCACAGCAGCTCCTGCAGCTTTATTGGAGTAAATTCAAAGAGTCTCACCTCAGTGAGAAAGCTGAGAGCTCACTTCTCTTCTCAGTTTTTTTGGTTTTTTTTACCCCCCTTGACCTCTTCTCTTCTTATTTCCGTGTTTTCTCCTATATTTCCTCTTGTTTTCTTTCTTTCTGTTCTGTCCATCTTCTTTTTTACCACTCTCTTGTTCTTTCCCCCGCCTGATTTATTCTTCTTCTCTTTTTTACTCAGCGTACATCCCGACTCCCATTTATTTCGGGGCCGTCATCGATACCACCTGCATGCTGTGGCAGCAGGACTGCGGCATCCACGGCTCCTGCTGGGAGTACGACGTCACCTCTCTGCGCTTTGTGTACTTTGGCCTTGCCGCCAGCCTCAAGTTCCTTGGCTTCCTCTTCATCTTCCTCACCTGGTACTCCATTAAGTATAAAGAAGAGCGGGTGGAGAGCTGGCTCAAGCGCCACCTGTCGCCCGTGGACACCGTGGGCAGCCTCGTCTGCCACCCCGGTGGCCACAAGGGCCACGCTCGCACCCGATCTTGTCCCGTAAATATTCCTCGAACCGACCCCAATACTCTGCCTGCTAATGCACCGCCACGCGCCGGCACCCTTAACCGTGGTGTTAGCACTCAGAGCTGCCCTGGCCAAGAGCTGAAAGCAATAACTCCTCCTCCAGCGGCTGCAGCTGCACCTTCACCCTCAGCGGTGCCCGACCCCGCACCTGCCCGATCACTGGAACACGTCTCAGCCCAAGTCTGAGATCCAGAACGGGGCCGGGCAATGAGCCAGGTCTCTTCCACTGAATTCTTGTTTCTTCTGAAATCCAGTCAGCTAGGTTTTTAGCCGCTGTCAGGAGCACTAGTCATAATATGGAGGTCCTGCTCGCATCTCAAATCTCTGATTGGCTGGTGAAAACCTTCAGGTAGACCTCCTGCTTTGCCCAGACTGAATGGAAATCTCTGCTTGGTTCAATGAAATGCAAATGGAAGCTTAGTTTCCTTTTAGATGGAAGGCAGTTCATCGCTCATGAGCCCCCAGCTCCACCCCTCCACCCTCACCTCGGCAATACGTGCCTTCTGTCACCACGGTCCTCACATTAATAGTAAAAAACACACTGGAAGCCCCTCACACATACACAGACTGGTCACCTTGTAGGAGTCGCCTGAACAGATACCTCAGCTTCGCTAACCTCCCCCTTCAGCTTCACCATCGCCTCATGTCTGCGCGCTTCATCCTCATTTGTGATTTCCTTTTGAGCCATGTTTTTTCTCGTATCAGCGCTTTCACTGGAAAAAAAAAAAAAGAAAAATCTTTGGAAATGTGATACACAACCGTTAAAGAACTGGAAACCGATGGCATGGTGCTATGTGAAAAACAGCG
>VUQR01006027.1:33506-51748 GCA_015108515.1 Hemichromis elongatus
CCAGATGTTTGTTTTTCCTTCTTTTTTTTTTTTTTTTTTTAAAAAAAAAAAAAAATCAGTATTGTATTTATTTCCAAACAGTGTTTTTGAATGACTGAACGATCGCACTGATGAGAGGCAACATGTAGATTTGTGGATGCACTGTTTACAGATGCCTTGGTTACTTGACTTCTGTCAATAAAAATGTGAAGAAAAAAATGAATAAAAGAGAATTACAGAAGCTGCTTCTTTGCGTCTTTTCATCTTCTGTCTGCAGTCGTTTATCTGACGCATTTCCTCCAGCTGGTTTATCTTAACAGGATTAGTTATGAATTTAAACCACAGAAGAATAACAATTAAAAATAAGCCATTAACCACATGCGATTAACAGATGATGTTCTGGGTTCTGGATGAGTCGCCGGTAGCTTCTTATAAAGTTCACCTCTCCGTGATACATCTGCACACTGATAGATGCCAATAACTTTGTAACTTTAGTTTTCTTGAGTGTTTTTACATCGTGGCATGATTGTTTTTGTCAGCTTTTAGCCTGCTTCACTTTGACAGACAGGTTCTATTTGAGTGATTTCTTATCCAATCACATCGGGGTGAACTTCAAAATATCTGCGTGGTTAATTACAGTTATTTATTTAACATGGATGAAATCCCCATTTACAAAATGCATTTTGTATTTACTTGGGTTATTTTTGTCTAATATTAAAGTTTGATCTGAATTTAGTTTTAATAACATTAAAAAAGGCAGGCAAATATTTCCGTGGTGCTGTATTTTGTGGATGCAAAATGCTAACAAAGCTTGTTTAGCATGTTGCACTCCACCCTCTTCTTCAAATATGATCACTTTTGATTACAGGAAAAAAAAAAAGGTAATCTTATCTAAACCCAAACCAAGATAATAAAATATTCCAAAAATTAGAACTTGGAAAACTCAACTAAAAATAAAAAATAGGAAATCTTTATTTTTAGTGTGTGTTAGTTTGGTAAAAAGTTTGAGACTTAAGATGTCTACATCTCTGAGTAAACTGGTTTCAAAAAGTTCTTTTTATTATCTCTGATTTTCATAAATCTTTGCTCTGACATTTGTCCTAACAATACTGTTTTAAAGGCCAAACACTAAAAAACTAAACAAAGAAACATATTTAAAAAAATAAAACTGAAACAAGAAAATTCACCCTGCAGACAAACTGACACTAAACCGAACTTAAAGTCAAAATGGAATAAAAAAAATAAAAGCATATTAGGGAATACAAAACTAATAACCTTAGTAAGAGGTCACCTCCATCTTTTATCTACAGTCCATGTATTTAGTAGCATTTCCTCTTTAAAAATAAGGTTTAATATTTATGTAATTCAAGCCTTTTTTCAATAAATTAATTAATTGAATTAATACATTACACATAATTAAAATCAAAGTCCCTGAGTCTGTTCTGTTTTTTTAAAGAAATATTTCTTAAAAAGCTGATTTACCTGAAACAGACTGAAATTTTCACCTCTTATTTCTTCATAAGGCTTATTCTGTTGAATTCTCTAAGGTCCATGTTTAAGGAGATGTTTGACATACACAATTAAGCAAACGCAGATAACCTTCAACATTTTAATGATTCTGTTATACAGACAGGCTTTTCTTTAAAAAAAAAAAAAAGAAAGAAAGAAAAGAAAAAAAGAACAAACATCAACTGAGCTTGCAAAGCATGCATGAAGATATGTACATTTCCATTAGAACTTTTCCCCACCCGTCACAGCAGCTTTCGAGAGCAGCGTCCCTTCCGTTCGGTGCACTAAACCCAAATCTCGAAGTGTAAATGTTGCACGTTTATGGCTTGTTTTCTTTTAACACACATTCCTTCGCTCTCTTTGAAAACAAACAGTATCGTTCACATCTCTATATATATTACCTTAATATTCCTCCATGCACATTTTTAAGACATTGAAGTAGTCATAAACATTTCTAAGAGTTTGACTTTCTCTTTCTGCTACAGTCTGGTCTGTAGGCTCAATACTGGCAGAACAATCCTTTCTGTGGCATCCGTGAGCTTATTTTCCTTTGCAGTGACTTAACCGAAGCAGAAGAAAACGATCACAGAATTATAAGTAAACATTATGCTGGAAACAAGACATTAACACTCAGGTTTTTTTTAAATCGAAAGAGTATAATTTTGTGGATGGATACTGATAAGGACGCAATGATTTATTTCTGATAACTCTCTCGTAAGGTCTCGAGTTCCTTAAAGGTGGTGAAACAAAACGCATATAGTAACCAAAGTTCATGACGCGGAAATTTTTAAGTGGCACTTTTCCCACCGTACGTGCAGAAGGCTGATACCAGAACGTGAGTTGCGTTTGTGGATTTGAATTCCTTTGGAACAAATACAAACTAAAATGGCAGAAGGTGTAAGGCAGAAGTTTTCCCCTCAGTAGCGTATTGCAGGAGGACCGAAAAATGTTCACAATCTGCTGAGTGGGAAAAAAAACAAAACAAAACAGGACATCAGACTAAGAACTTTGATCCAGATGCTGACTGATATGTCTGTCATCATTTATCTTACCTGTTAAGTCACCTGTGTAATGAGCCCTTTTTCAGGTTCGTGTTTATCATCCAGCTCCTCGTCAGAGTCTGAACACAAAAAGGGAAATCGGTCAGCGTTTTTATAGAAACAACAGAAAATTTAGGATGATCAAAGAACTGCGGAGCCAGGATTTTAACTGCCAACCTTCAGATTAGAGGACAACCCGTCTAAACCCGAGCGACTTGGTATTCATGCAAACTACATTTATTATCCTTAAAGACACTGATGGCATCAACAGCTGCTTAATAGCAGATGATGCCCTTCACTCTTATTTTGAAAAATCTGACACTAATAACCTGGTCCCGAGAATTCCTGTCTTGCCATGTTTCATCATTAAAACTGTGAGAAAACAGCTGAGGCGCGCTTGTCTAAATCCATCTGCACGACGTTGTTAGTTCAAAGCAGCTGCAGCAGTCTGGTGTGAGAGTAAACCTTCCCTTTTCATTCTTCACATTTTTAGAAACAGGAAATATTTTTTATTTTGTGTTATCGACTGCAGCTCTGCTTCTGCTCCAGAAAGTGTCTGTGTCTGCAAAGGATGGGTCCACCCATTGTGTGGAAGGCTCACTGCAGAGGGAGCTCAGTAATTTAATTATTTTACTAAGCAAATAAGACAGATAAGACAGATGAAAAAGCTCCTTTCACTGTGCACTGAAACACATACTGATGGGGCTACGCCACTCATTTCTAGGTGTAAAGCTGGAAATCTCAAAACTGTAATAATAAAAATAATAATAAAATTAATGCGGTGTGTAACTGCATATTTTGAGCCTATACGCTCATTTAAATGGGAAAAAAGAGTCAGAATCCTCAGACTGAGCAGGTTGAAGGAGCGTCAGCTGTGGCGAGTGTGTCAAGTTTGTTTGGTTTGTCTGGTGCGCTGATGTCAGCGGGAGGAAACAGACCTGCCAAAGACTCCGGCGGGGAGTAGAACTGTCCATCAGATAAAGGACCCGGACCCAGGAGAGGAGCCCTACTTGGATCTATGATGGACTGATGTCCTGAAACACAGAGAGAGAGACAGAAAGCAGGAACAACTCCATCAGCAGGAGATCGACAGGGTTGTGTTTTTGTTTTTTTTAATTACAAAACTTGACATCATTAATCAAGAAATTGATTTCAAGGGAAGAAAACATCTTTTAAACTGTAGAAGAGGTGGAATTTCATCATTTAGGACGGGGGTATTCAACTAAAATTTGAGGAGGTCTAGTTAGAAAATCTTCCCAAGCAGAGATCCGGGACATTGTTTAGGTAACCTAAATTAATAATGGAAGGTTTTAAAAGAGAAACCTGATCCGTTGACTGAGATCACAGCACTGACAGCAGGATCTCTGCAGTAATAGCAGCAGTACTGCAGCAGTGATGAAGGTGTCTTTATTATTAGCTCAACTGAGACTCACTGTTTTCGTCTTCAGTCTCCTGAGGCAGGACCTTAAAGTCGAGCATCCACGTTTCTATCCAGGCCAGAACGAAGGAGATGATGGGCAGCAGGTACCCAAAGGCCCCCTGACTCAGCAGCTGCACAAGAAACACACACAATATGAATACATAATTCTACACCGAAGGCACAAAAACTTGGATGGCGTACTTAAAAAACAAATATTTATTATTGTTAAGCAGCAGCAGATTTTCCTGTACAAGGAGGAGATAGTTTGCTTCACTTCCTGAAATCCTCATACATGACTGCATGAATATGGAGGAAAGTTTAGGGACGCAAAGGAAAACTACAGCAACAAACTGTGCTCTAAGAGGTTTTTGAGTGTGGACGAAACCAAAACCAAAATAAATAAATAAAGATATTATTAGAGATTCTTAGAAGTAAAAAAAACAAAAAAACAAAAGTCAGTGCAAGACTTTTGTTACAAATAATAAAATATGAGAATGAAAATAATCAAATCAACGCTTCAAGGGCCACCCTGAGTTGTTCTTGAGGTGTGTGTGTGTGTGTGTGTGTGTGTATGTGTGTGTGTATAAGTGCAGACATACTGACCTCAGTGCAGAAACACGTCTCTGATCAAATTAATGTAAAAATTGATAACAAAGTATTTATTTGTTAAGAATTGTAAAGCTGTTCTTCTTACCTTCGATAAAATGACTTTAGCAATCAGGAAAGCACAGCTGACTGCAGTGGTGATCTGCACAAAGAAAACAGGTCATCAGAATACTCATGCTGTTATTTTTGCTAATATTTTAACACAATCACTTGTACCTGAAATAATCCTCGTGTTAATGGTGTTTAACTCTCTAAATATACTGAATGACTCCCCCTGATGACATATGTAATGCACAGAAGCAAGAATTAATGCATCCTCCTTCTGGAACTGGGTTAGGGTTAGGGTTAGGGTTTTGCTGGGCACCGCCCTCTGCTGGCACAATTAAAGAAACACTGTTGTGGTGTAGCCTTAAAACCTACCGCGATGGCCCACCAGTGACGAAGCTTACAGACGGCGTAGGCCAGGATGAGGACGGCAAACCTGAAAACTGCCAGCAGCTGAGGGAGGAGAGCAAGGAGGGGGGAAAAAATGGTGAAAAAACCCCACATAAAATAGATGTAATATAGAGCTGATCATTTAAAGCAAAAGAGAGAATCTTACAAAGATGTCGAAGAAGGAGGCGTGGTAGTCGTAGTGCAGGACTTCTTGTTCCAGCTGATTCTGAATGCCACCGTTCACCTGACAAACACAAACAGGTCATCATGGCGAATGGAAACGCTCCGATGTTAAAGTTAACCCCGAAACAACTGAGGCTAAAATGACCTGAGCGAGGCGGTTACTTTTTTTTTTTCTCCTTCATACAGGAATATTTTCTGTGAGTTTATCCAATCTAAAATATTAATCGTAAATTACAATACAACTGACCCACAAAAGTCCCAAAAAAAAGTTGTAACTGTAGCTAAGACCTGGCTGGACAACATCAGCAGTGCGTCAGTTCTCTTGAGGCAACAGGAAATCTGGTGGTGTTGGTGCTATATTTAAAGTCTCACTTCAATAAAACAGCACTCATATCTGCATGTATTAAAAAAGGACATGAAAAATGCAGCAGCAGACGTTCTGCAGACCTCAGCTTCACCTTTGCTTTTGATGACCTCAGATTTTTCCTTTCTGGCAGTTTTAACAGCTCGCTTGCAAAAAGGAAACACAACCGCGTCATTTTCATTCACTGAAACAATCGTGGTCTCGTTTACAGGTTTCATGTTTCATCTTTTTAGACTCAATTTAAAAGCCTCGCTCAGTAACACATTTTGCACAATGAGTCACCCCAAGCTGCATGACGTTAACCACAGGATGCAGAGGTTAAGCTTACAGATCTGCAGCACTTTACTAAGCACAGCAGCTGAAAATCTTGCACTCCCACCGGCAAAGGATGGAAATCATCTGAGAGGCAGAGGAGGAGTGAGGAAGATCAAAAGAGTAACTTATAGAAAGTATAAATAGAAGGAACATTCTTGTTTGAGAAATCTCTGAACGAAAGAGACAGAGAGTCTCATATTTCAAGTTTCATGTATAAAAACCAGCCAGCTGCTCAAATTTCAGCTAAAACTCGTGTTCCTGGTTTTGTTCTTCCTCTCAGATCGCTGGTGTTGGTACATTTTGACCTGAACTTGCTAACAATACTTATAACTGGAAAATCTGGGAAATGAAATGAAATTCTAATGAAAATACATATTAAACGTTCTTTGTTTAGCAGAAAATTAATCTATAATAACAGCTCTCACTAAACATCTGGCAAGCAATTAAATCCTTTACAAAATAACGAAAATGCTGTTATCAAACAATAAACTGCAATAAAGTTAGAAGAAATATGTAGATTTATATGAGACCTGTATTTTTATTATCACCTTAAACAGATGTAGGAAAAACTAAATGAGACTGGAGGATTTCAGCTTTTGGTGTTAGAGGGCTGTGAACTCCACTACCGTCTGTAATAAACACAGAAACTAAATGAAAGTGCATTAACTTGGACTGAAAACACAAAATACAGGTCTTGCCCGCTAGTTTACTCAGTTTCGTGATCAGCTGCAGTGGCATCATCGGCATGAGTGGAATGAATTGTTAGACAGAAAGTGCCGCACTGTTGACTCTCCAAACTCAGCTCTGGAATTTGCTTCCCCCAACAACAACACGATCTGCGACATGTTCCTTAGTTCTGCATCCAGACATTCTTTCTAGAACTTCTTTTACAGCGCACAAAGAAGCTGCTCCTGACCTTCAGAGGGAAGCGATGCATATTCAACTACATACATCCGTCACGTCAAAGGTATTATTATTGGAAGGTAAAGACCCTACCATGCTATAGTGAAAACCTCAACAATCAGACGAACCCTATGAGCAAGCACTAGGCAACAGTGGCAGGAAAAAAAAAAAATTTTTAACAGGACAAACTCTTCGGCAAAACCAGCTTCAGGGAGGGGCGACCATTCACCGTGACCCAGTCTACATACTAATGCATGCCTCATATTTGAGAAGAAACAATCAGGATAGAAAAATAACTGATTACCTAAATAATCCTCTAGTAACAGGATCATTTTATTTTGGAGTTATGTGATTTAACGACATAACTGTTTCATCACCATTAGGCAAGAAAAAAGAAGCATATACTAACTATAATAATGTGTCAAATGTGGTTTGTATAAAATAAGCTAGTATTGTAATTATGACAATGCTAATATTAGTATTAATGTGGAGCTATTTATCCTTATTTTCTACTATGAAGAGAGATTTTTTTGTTGTTACGGACCATTTCTGTTATTTTAGTTTGAAACCTTAAAATCAAAAAGCCTCCTGCAACATGATCATATGCAGCAAAAGATTTTAATTTGCACCCATGAGTCATGCTGACAGACCTGTGCTTATACCTACACTTATAAAGTATAGGTGTGTAAGCATACGTATACTTAGCAGTGTGTGTCACCTTCATTAGTGTCCAAATATGATTTTGAGGCATATCAAAGGTATTAAAGGCAGTAAAGGTATGAACCCTGAATGTTGGGGTTTTCTCTCCAACACTGTTGGGTCTTTACCTCATAATTATAAAGCACCATGAGGCCACTTTACTAACTGCATGTTAAAAAAACAGAACTGAATTAACGCTCAGTCCCATAGCAGCTAGTCAAAACAGAGTAACGTAATAGCCAAAGTTCTCAGTGTTACAGCTGCGAGGATGGAAGGAAACTTCTAAAAAAAAAAAGCCATAAAATTGTTTATTAAAAACTGATCAGGATTAAAGTCACGGTTGATGAAAAGTTCATGCAGTTACACAAAAGCGAACGAGTCTGTCTCTGGTGGATAGTTATTTTAGTGCCCAAGGTCAACTGGAGCATTCTGGGAATGTGTGCCGCAGTCAAATCACTTCCTCAATCAGCTGCATGACCTCGATCCACTCGTCCAGCCTACAGGCTGTCCTGCTTCTGCTCGGCCTTGACACAATTCAGTCCGACTGTAAAAGTCGTTACTCGGTGCACAACTGCAGGCATTTTACAGTTAGAGCGATAAAACACAGTAACCTATCGTGACTGAGGATGACTGACAATTATGTAACGGCTTCCTCGTGATTAATGGTTAACAGACCTGTTGTTTAACAAGTCAAATAAAATAAAATCATAAAACATTTAAACAGGCAAACTGAACAGGAACCGTATTAAAATATGTGCACAAGATAAAAAAAAAAAAAAAAAAGACTTTTGTAGTTCAACAACACAGTGAGTTTGTGGTATCTAAATCCACCCTTACAGGAATACGTTTGATAATTCTGCTGACTTTGTCCAGCTGTTATCATGATGGCATTTTAGTAACTTTTCACTAAATGTTCCTTCCTGCTTTTTTCAGACGTGGCATTTACAGAAAAAGTAACAGCTCCGAGTAATATCTGCAAAAAGGCGAGAGACGGAGTCCACTTCGGCTTAATTAACGATTGCTTTCATCTACGAGGATAAACATGTCCAGAATAAATTAAAACTTTCAGTCAAATGCTGTAAACAGTTCAGAGTCCTGGAGGACACAATTACTGTTTCAACACGCTGGACACTTCAATACTGCAGCACAAGCCTGTTATTCTCCATTGGTTTAAATCAGCAGACACTGGGATCAGGGCTCAAAGCAGAAAAAAAAACAAAGATCCGTACCATGCACATACTGGAGCATTTCAATAACTAAAAAGAGCTGCAAGAGCTCCCTCTAAACTGCCACCATGATAAAAGAATAGATGTTAGATGTTGGGTTAAAATATCCAGTTGCATTAATCGTATTGCATATTTGTTATAGTCCATTTAAATAACCGTGGACGAGGCCAGTCTGGTGAATCTGGCCACTGCGTTGTATGACAGCGCACGGTTCTAATCAGGTATATAAGCGGGTGTACTTTTTTTTTTTTTAATCCATCTTAAAGAACGATGGCATCTACGACTGATTTACTAATGGACAGTCCTGTGGCTTTTATTTTGAAAGTTCAGGGTCTATCTGCTCATACCTTTATTCTGTCATCACTACCAGCCGGCTCTATGGTTATGATGCTAATGTGGGAGTTCTTTAGTTGCTTCTTCAGAGAGTCTCTCATTCAACAGTCTGACTCCACCTAATTGGAGCGAAGCCCACAACAGAGTCCTCCTTCTGCAGAACCTGCACCATATCGAGAACTGGTTTCTGTACCACTATATGAAGCTCGCCAAGAGTAGAACGAGGACAGCTGTCGCAAACTGATGTGCAAGGCGGTGGATTTGGAGTTCAACCGCTAGATGAGAGACTCGCCGAAAAGGCAGCTGATTTTATTACCCAATGACTTGTTGTTACAAAGATAAAAATTGTGAACAGGAAGAGGTAGTGGTATTACTTCTCCATTGTCACAAGAAGTCACCACAGCAGGTAGATGCTTTTCCCGAACCAAACCCAAAAACGAGGCAT
This sequence comes from Hemichromis elongatus, assembly GCA_015108515.1. NCBI lineage: Eukaryota > Metazoa > Chordata > Actinopteri > Cichliformes > Cichlidae > Hemichromis > Hemichromis elongatus. The sequence goes on from VUQR01006027.1 coordinate 42,964, forward strand.
CTTTCACCTGGTAGGTGAACCACTGTAAACCACTATACCAACTAAACCACTTGATAGTTTATTCAGGAAAAGCTATGTTCACATAAGTTACGTGCATCCTTCGCCAGCCTCAAACCCTTTTTCACATGTAATGCCATATTCTACACTTTGCATCAGTTGTGTACAAATCAGTGGCTACTCATGAGCTTTTCTGAAGGTACTTTCATGCAACTGGGCTCATCAAACAATAATTGTCAGGCAGCGGAGGAAATGATCATTTTCCTCCAGGTGGACAGTCCTATTATGACATGATATCATATAAAAACTATGTATTTAAGAGATTTAGTGCATCAGAAATCTACAGCGTTTTTATTTTTGTTATTCAGTTCAGTTCTGCGTTAAGCTGAATGCTGTTATTTGTACCGATCAGCCACAAAAGTAAAAGCAGATAGGCATGATACTGTTGATCTGAAAGTCCACCACAACCTGAAAGAAACAACTCTAAAAATGCAAAGACAAACAAATGTTTTTCCACAAAAAAGCAAAAGCACAGGCTCTGAGCCTGGTCGTCTAACTGATTTACCAGCTTTGGAGTTTTTCTTTTTATAAACTTCATTGAGCAAAATTCATGACAGACAGCAGATACATCCAATAATTTTCTCCCGAGTAGGCTGACTCATTCAAAATCACGTAAATGAATCAGAAAGGTTGCAATATTGAAATGTATTGAATGTATAGTATTTTTTCTCTCTTATTTTCTTTACTAAATGTACCTGTATATTGTTTACATGTTCGAAATAAACTAACAAACAAACCTGCTGTCACGCCCACTACAAACACGGACTTACATTGAGTTCTATGATCCAGAGCATGGTGATGAACAAGAGGTCGAAGGTAACAAAGAGGCAGAAGGTCCTCCTCACATCCGAGATGCATTTCTTCTCTCCGACGTCGTACGCTTCCACCCTCACGGAGACGGCCGGGGAGTTGACAGACCCCATGACTGTTCTGACGGGGATCCGTGAGTAGCTACCGCTGCTGCTGCCTCCGCCACGTCGCTCTTCCATCCCTGGCCACGCACCTTTGGGAGGGCTGGCCCCCCCCAACTGGTCAATTTTAGGAAGGAGTCAGAGATGAAAGATCATTGGAGCTGGAAGCGAGGTTGGTGTTGGCGATGCGGAGTCACTGTGTGGAGGTTAAAAGCATCGCCGCATCTGTAAAAAAGATGATGAAGAAGGTAAAGAAACATCTCCTCTCAGGGAGCAAACCTCAGTGACTTTCTATAGCAGCTGGTCTTGGCAGACATAATAAAAATTCTGATGATCTTCTGCTTTTTTTGGACAACATAGTTGTGGGCTGTGGATTTACAAAACCAAATTCAAACCACAAGTTGTATACAAAACCATCCATCTATATACAAAGTTGCCAACTTAACTGAACTGAACATAACTTATGATTTTATAATTGGCTCTTTATCGATTCTCTTTATGATTTCAGGATTGCATTTCACCGAAAAACCTCCCGTGCCATGTAATCGACATCACTGCTTTACATTGCAGAGGTATCTGAAAAACAGCACTGATAGTACAGCACTGTTGGATGGGCTTCACTTTACCCAAAGTTGAATCATAGTAGCAGTAGGATAAGAAGACTATTCTTGGTGCCCTTTTCCTCAGAAACATTGCTCGATTTGTTGGGGACCCGGTTGCCTCCTCTAGGAGGTTTTCTGGGCACGTCCAACTGGACAGTCTCCAGTATTTATTTCTGGTGTTGTCTGTTGAAGTTGCCGCTTGTTGCTCTCTGTATGGTTGCCGCTTGAATGCCTCACTGTATCTCAAAGACCGAACCCTTCAGGAGAAACTCATTTCTGCTGCTTGCGTCCGTGATTTCGTCATTACTCGAAGTTTATGACTCCTGAGATCTGGAATGCGCATCAACTAGTAAATCAAAACGTTCACCTTCTGGCTCAGCTCTCCCTTCACCACCACAGTCTAGTGCAACACCTGAGGTGCCCGATCTCATCCCAGCCTGTTCACATCCAGCAGTAAACTCTCCGCTACATGACGATTGTTCTGATGAAGCCAACAGAAACAAAATGTCTGAAAAAAAGTGTTGTTTTACATCTTTTTCTTTATGTAAATGAGCGAAATGTCTCTCAAATCCATCAGTCTTTTCACTTAATCAATGTTTGTATCTTACCATTTTCTGCATGAAGAGATTACAACAGCTGCAGCTCATTATTTTACAGTACTGAAGTGAGCAGCTTCAAATCACTCTTTCACTTATGACTGATCTTAAATTGGATTTTTCTACTAAAACACTGTAAATATCACTGTCACGTGACCCTGAAAAATATTTCCGTTATCATCCGGCTTCAATGACTTTTGGACCTGATACCATTAAACACTGTTTACCCTGTCTTTGTTTTAAGGAACTGAAACCAGTTGTGCTTTTGCTTTAACTGTCAGCTGCTCTGATACAAAAATAAGCAGGATGGAAACGTGATTTGTACAGTCTGGTCCCAGCAGGTTTTATCTGTGATGTGGTTTCACAGGCTTGTGACTTTCATGTTTTACATGAATTAGTCTCTTTGGTTCACAAAATGCATCGATTTTAGGGCTTTAGTCAGGTTTAACTGACTTTAAATTACCTGAAAAACGAGTGTGTTAAAAGAACCATTCAGTCACTTTGTAAGGGGACATACGTCAACACAATCGTGTGAACTGTGCACCTGAAACTAATATCGTTCACCACTATTTGGAGCTTCCTTCTCACATGCCAGAAAGGTATTACAGTTACACCGCAGATGGTGTCTAAAACGATTTAAACCTTAGCTTCATAGCACTAGTACCACTATATTTCAGCATTTGCAGTTATTCCAAGTTTTTTTTAATGAATCCTTAATATACTTTTCATTTACTTGTTTAACTTTACAACAGACCAGTCAAAAAACAAAATGTATACAGGTCATTCAAACCTGAATTTTACCCAGGATTTTCCACATAAACCTGCTGGCACCAACATTAAAACCACTTACATTTGCCACGGTGCAATGGATCCTGGTTTTTATGTGGATGTTGTTTTCACACAGACTGCCCTACTTAAACATTATTACAGCCAAATGACACCTCCCATATGGCAATGGCACTCCCTAACGGCTGCAGCCTCCCTTAAGGTCTCACCGGACCTTAAAAACTGCTCAAGAACAACAACAAAAAAAGATAAATCCACATATATATTAGACATATATTAGCGTCTGAGTTGCAAAGGGCAGCAGTCAAAGCAATTTTCAATTCAATTTTACGTATACAGCAGAGATGCCCACACCTCCATGTCCCCAGCCACCTACTCTTGCTCTTCCAAAGTGACAATGCTGCTATGATGGAAGCTACTCTAGGGTAATAACGAAAAGAAGGAAATTAGAAAACTACAACCAACTGTTTTGGATTCAAAACAGACTTTTATAAGTATTAAAATTTAGTTCTTGATTTATTTTGGCAGCTTGAACTAGTGTAAGAAGATGCTGCCTATCCTGACATTTACATGAAAAGTCAAAACTACTATTTAAGAGACTAAGACTAACCCCTAATGACAATGGAATGGATGGAAATGATGTATTCAGTTGAATAATGGAATCGGTGTTTTAGGCCCTTTCGTGTTTCCCGATTATGTGTGTGTTGAAATTTTTTTTTTTTTTTAAAGTTTTCTATCATGTACAAACTCTTTACAGGAATAAACCTGAAACCAATTGTTCTGCTGGGGAAGTGATGGTATGTATGTGGTATGAAGTTTAAAGAAGAACAATCAGCTGAGCGAGCCCCCCCCGGAGCTCAGGTCTGACTGGTTTCAGTGAGCAGAAACTGGAATGTATGGTGAGCAAACTGTGTTAAAAGACGTGTGTAAAAGACGGATGAGCACCATCACAAGCTGCAACTACTTGTTATTTTCATTATGAGTTCGTCAATATCCTCAATAATATAACAAAAGGCAGTCTTAAAGAATGTGTATTATAATACAAACATGGATTATTGCATGGTCCCGAAGCGAGCAGGGGACCTTGGCCATAAGATTATATAATGTTTGCTGTATTATTGTCTTTAAATCATTAGAGTATAGAGATTTTAAAAGTATTTTATGATTACAACAGTTTGTAAAGTAGCAGAAGTATTCACACATCACAATGACGAAGGTTAAAGGTCAATTAGGGTGCTCAGCCCACAGATGTTGAACTTCACATACCCCATCTGCCTCCATTTTGGATCGCAACGGCCTTAAAAACCCTACACATATTTTTGCTACTCGAGTGCATCCTTCTTTCTAATGGAATTACAATATCTGCATCTGGTCTCTGACTTCTCGTCAATTGTGTGGGTGTTTTTTAGAGGACATTTCATCGGACTAACGGCAAACACGGCGGTGCCTTTATCTGCAGAAATATGTGGCCTGTAGCCAGTGGGCGGGGCGCCACATGCTCACGCTCACTGTGAGATTGGATGGAAAAGACTGCAGACGTTTCTGAGCGTTTGATTCCATCAAGAACAAAAACAAATCTTAGCTGGCCACCATTCACAGGGTTTTAGTGGATTCGTATATTTCACAGAAACATTAGAGAAACAGTTTGTTTTTGTTTTTTTGTCCAATAATCCAGCTGTGCAGGAATTAGGGAGTCGGGAAAGAAGCAGCTCATTAGATTCTGCGCTTGTTTAAGACCAAAGCACATATTATCATAATACCAGAGCCGGACTGGATGACTCATCCTCATTAAATTACTTCAGATGTTATTTTTTTAAGTATTTTACGCAAGCGAAGCCGCTTGTGCTGCCACTTAAACCAATAGAAATGTGGCTTTATGAGCAGAAACCGATATAAGAGACTATCGGTTATGGAGACAAAGACAAAGGCAAAAAATTAAATAAGCAAACCAATATGAAGGAAACTTACAATTAGATAATACAAATCATCAGCAAGAATGATAAAAAACAAGCAAAAACAAATAATAAAACACATTTCAGCTAACGTGGAAGCTACACTGCCAGGGGCTCTGTTTGAATGAATCAACATACAGGAACATAAACCTCTCTGTAAACAGAACTCGGCTCCCACAAAGCTCCAAATGAAACTGCTTCGGGATTCAGAGAACTGTTTGTGGAGACATCCGGCATATCGACTGACAGCGAGCGAATGAAACCATAACCAAAGGCAGGGCTACCACACTGCGTTGTGTCCATCAGGTAAAAAGAAAAATCTGACCAAACCAAAATATCAATAATAGCTTCCTTAAGGTCCGTTACACTTGCACTGCAGCTGCATTTTAAAACATATCTACAAACGCTCTAAACTTAGCAGTGCACACATGTTTAATGTTTACACTCAACAGAGAGAGACATCATTGATTAGATCATCCTCTTATTTCCTCAAATATAAACAACGCTTCCTTGCAGCCTGTTGAAAGAAATTATACTACTGTGGTTACCCGATGAACCTTTGACCGGTTTCCTTTCTCAGATTATCAGATCACCATCACCACCATCATCTCTGGAGCAGGTTAGCTAAATTCTAGTGCCCAGTGTTCTGATTTGTGGGGTTAGGTGGACTTGTCCACTTGTAATACCAAAGAAACACACAAATATGAGCACAGAGGTACTATGAAGGTATATCATCACAGTGACTTAAATTGTAGACCAAACCTGCTTCACAGCCGGTTACATTCAAGTTTACAGATCAACAAGTATGACATCACCACTTGGTGACTAATCAGTTCTCTGCTTTACAACAAGTACCTGAAAGATCCGTGTGCACTGCTGTGCCATGGATAGGGGGAGGATCTTTCATTAATGAGCATCAGTAGTCCAATCAATTTACATTCTTAAATTCAACTTCATTCTTTGACTTTTCCCATTTGGCCGCAGAACAATTTCACATCATTTTGTATTCCTCTATAAGCATTATACTCTTTTTCTTCTTTTGTCTGCAAAGCTTGTCACTAGCATGCCCTCCTCCATGAAAGCCATCAATCTTATCTGAGCTCTTCCTCCTGGTCTCCTGTATCACTGCTCATCATTCAACATGCTTTTTCCCCCAGTGTGTCCACCCCAATTTTTGTATTTATGCTTTACTTTCTCCCAGGCTGGTAAACACATCAAACGCATCGGTTTTATGGGTCTTGTCCACTTACGGTCACATTAATGTCTATGAACCAAAATGAGTTTGAGAACAATGATCTAAACTCATGTCAGGCTCTCAAGGCCTGATTTCACATCAGTAGTTAAAACAGGTCTAAAAGGAGGTCTGTTCCGTGTTAATGCTCCTCCACAGCCACGAGTCCATTATCAGTCCGGATGCTCCTGCTACTGTGACCGTGGATGGGGAGTCACCTGCGCCTGCTCGGCAACTTAAAATTCCCGATCAGAGACCGAAAGCAAACACCTGCCTGAAAAGGCGGAAATAAGACCAACAAAACCCACAAAAACACGGCGCTGGGGTCTTTAGCACACATGTATGTCATTCAGCCAGAGTATAATGTAACGAGATGAAATAAAACGAAACAAACAATCACGGTACATCTGCCCGATGCCATAACAGACCCGAGCGGTTCCTTTGGAAGCTAGCTAGCCATTTTGTTAGCTTAAATTCGTTTAGTAAAACCCGATTTTTAAAGTCGACCTCCTGTTACTTACCTCTAAAACTCGCTGCTTCGCTGTTTTTTAATATGCTGTCATCCAGAAGACTTTAGTGGGCAGATATCAAGCCCAGCAGAGCGGACAGCTCATCTGTTTCCTCCTTGTCTTCTCGGACAGGACGGAGATAGCTGCATTAAAACGAACTACCAAGAAGGACTCTGGGAGATGTAGTATGCAGCTGGACCAACAGCTGAGCGGGGACAGAGTGGTCCCCCTGGCGGCTGTAACTGCATAACTACACACAAAGTGTTTCCCATAGCAAAATAATTAGTTTTCTTCGTAAGTTTTTTTTTTTTTTTTTCACTTCAGTTCATTTGCAAAATGACTTTGCTTTGCTCTACTTTGGCTGATCAACATTCTGACTTTAATTGTTTGGGTTTTTTTGGGTCATCATTGTAGTTTGTGGTCTACACCAGTGTGACTCTGTGTATGGGTCAAGGTTCATAGTTGTGTTTTGTGATTATCACCCTTATGCAGGACCATGAGGTAGGGCAAGGTCCAGCTTTGGATTATTTTGTGAAATGTTGTAATGGCTCACTGGAAATGCACAAAATATAGATTTCACATTTTATTTGGTACACCTTGTCAGTACTTCCCTTTCCCCTATATCTTTGTGACACAGATTCAAAAAACTTCTGGAAAAATTGAGCGCAGTGTACTCACTGTTCTTTAAGAAACCAGTTTGAGGTGATCTGATCTTTGTGATGTGGTGTGTTATCCAGCTAAAAGGAACCGTCTGGACAAGGGTACACTGCAACAACAGTACTCAGGTAGGCTGCAGTGGCTAAACAATGATTAATTGGTACTAAGGAGTTTAAATTGTGCCAAGAAAACATCCCCGAGGAATTACAGCAACACTACCAGCGTGAAACTGGCAGGAATACACAAGCTTTCATGCTGCGTACATTAAATTCGGTCACCTCATTGTGGCAGCAGATGCCAAGACTTGTCAGAGCAGGCAAATTTCTCCAATATTCTATTGTAAAACCACTGAATGAAGCACTGGATTATCACGAGCATGAATGTATCAGTTTGGTGATACAGAAAAAGTTTAAAAGCTTGTTTTTGTAATACGTGATTGATTCTCCTTCTAAGTCTTCTTACACTGCTGGAATTGCAGCCACTACAATACAGAACAAGAATATCTGTTCCATCAATAAAACTAATTTCACTTTGATCTGCTGACAAACTAGTGTGATTTCCACGTTTTCTCCATTAGACTGTGGGACAGAAAGCTTTAATATGTTAATGAACCCAGGTTAAAGTTTCGGAACTCTAATCTGCTACCATCATACACATCACATTAGAAATTAACAGCAGCACTAAGAGTCAACTCATCGATAATAACCTTGATAGTGGAAACCCACACACTAATTTGAGTATCCACTGACAGCAATATGATGTAAATTCAAAAAAAGTGCACTGTTACAAAAACGAAAAAAAAAAAACATATTAGTCCAATTTCAGGACGTCCAAGCATAAAAACGATCTTTCTCTTAAAAAGAAAAACAAACAAACCCCAAACTTACTGGCATGATCAGCCTAGTAATAGTAACAGTCAGACTTATATATATTATATTTACTGGTTACCCACAAGTGCTCCTGAATATCACACAATTCTGGCGAGCTCGGGGTTCAGCTCACATAGTTTTACCTGATAAATACACAGTGAATTTTTCACACACCACCATCAATGCTTCATGGCAATGTCTCATCCCTGGAATGTGAGTTTCTTCCCCAGGTCTGTAGGATACTTGGAAGGCACTGTAGATATAAAGGATCATTACCTGGCTAAGATTCTCCTTTTGGCAGCAAAGAAGGCCATCACCAAAAACTGGCTTAAGACAGAGACACCAGGAAAGAAGCAGTGGGTAGCAATTGTGGAGGACATTATGTATTATATAAACTGAAATTGAAGGAAGAACACTTTTTGAAGGACTGGGGAAAATGGTTAACGTACAAAAAAAAAAGAGAAGACAGAACTGAATGAAGATGGACATACAAAAAAGAAAATTTGAAATGAATGATTGAAATGTTTGACACCGCAGGCATGTTTCCTTTTCTTTTTTCTTTTCATTTACTTTATCTTATTTTTCTAATTATCATTATATATGTGTATATAATTT
>VUQR01006029.1:8078-21171 GCA_015108515.1 Hemichromis elongatus
GTCAGAGCAGCCCCAGAGAGGCACACTGACCCCAGTTGACCCCCTCCTTGCCCACCTCCCTCCTCACAAGGGGGTGATTCTTTGGGACAGTGTGCGTCAGCTCTCCCTGCTTCGACTCTCCTGGCCTAGAAGCTGGCTCTTCTGTCACGTCTGAGCGAAGTAACCTACATCTAGTAGTCCTGACAGGGCTGTGGTGTGCAGTCTCTCGGGCACGCGCTACACTTACTGCCTGTTTCTAAATAAAGAATTGAGTTAATGCTGGCAGAAAGAGAACAGGCAGCGGGAGGGAGGTGGAGGGAGAGTGAAGATGGCTGGGACCACGTTAATCTTTAATACTGAAAGGAGAACAAATATAACTCTTCCAAATCCACCACCACCCCTCCCCTCAGCTGGAAGCACGGGCTATGTTAAAGGCACGCTCACTTCGTAAAGGCGAGGAAGTAGCGTGAGCTATTCACAGCTTGGTAAATGTACGGGAATACAGTGTGGCAACATGAAATGAGAGTGACGGGTGGAAACCCGATAAGGGTGTGGTCAACTTGGAGGTTCAAAGAAGCTTTTGCAGTTGATTCACATCAGGCAGAACTGGCTCTGGGGCAGTGGAAGGTGTGTTAGTAATAGTGAGGCTGCTGGATCATGTCGGGATCGTGCCGATCATTCTGATCTGTGATTCACTGGTTTAGCATGTTAGAAGCCGTTCTCTGTGAGCTTTGCTATGGGAGCCGTGTAAAAGCCACAGGTAGAGATGGTAGTGAAAATGCAAACGTTGCACTTTTGATAAAGTTCTTACCTTTTAACAATAAACCACTCACTCTATCAGACTCCCCTGATCTGTCTGTCTGAACTGTAAAATCCCCCGTCAGTGAGTAAGATATTAAGATATTAAGCTCTTGAATTTAGAATCTGTTCTTGAGGGAAAAAAAGGAAAATAAAAAGATGCCGTCTGAATTAGAGAGTGAAAAATGGGAATTACAGGGAAAAGAGAATGGGGAGAATTAAGAGACAGAGCCTGGCATTAGAGATGAAGTATGCTAATGGGATATTCAGAGAGAGCATTGACAATAATCTGCCTGATAAAAGGAATGTGGATAATCCAAAAAGGCAGGAGGACTTTAAAGAGCGCTGGAAATTAACCAGGTCACTGAAAAAAGAAGGAGGCGCGACAGAGACGGAGCCAGCGAAGGAGATTCCTGTTTAGTTGTAATGCGTATCTACTGGCTCTCAATCCAATTGACTTGGATCAGTATTTCTTTACTTGTATTTATGTTCCTTTGTTTTGCATTGGTTCTGATTATTTATTACCACAATTTCCTTCCTCATTGTCAGACATGGCCGTCTCCACATTCACAGTATTGTAAAAGTCCATCTCACAGTAGGATTAGTGTGTTCCAAGATTAGTTTACCACAACTTGGCTTGTGGTGACGAGGCCTAAACACAGTGATGCTTGATTCTGTAATTAAGTTCACTTGTCAGCCAAATGACTGAGAAGACTGCAGGACTCATTGTAGTCTTTAAATGATGCGCCTACATTTAACTCAAAGGGCAGCTTGTCTAAGGCAAAGAAGCTTTGTTTATTGTTCTCATCCCACCACTGGTCTCGCTCAGAGCAACACTATAAATTGGGGCTAAAGCAAATTGCTCAACGCAACACCGAGAAATGGATCGAAGCTGAAAAATCAGATGACTCTCATTACTACAGACGCGCTGAAGAACGCTGTAAAAAACACTTAAAGACGCCCGAGGATCACTGATGACACTTCAGTTGAGAAAGGATTGCTGTGTGCAAAAACATGGCTGCCTGCTGGTGGTGCTTTGTTGCGATCCAACGGGATTCGGGGCTATGATTTAAATAATGAGATCGGTAAAAGGGGAGGGGGGCAAATGAGTAATCCGGAGGAAAGCAGCCGTGCAGGCAGACATCTTCCCTGCAGCACAGACGGCCATCTACGGGGGAGAGGAGCTTCCTTCTCCAAAGACAAGCAGATAAATTAAAGATGATGCTGTGATAATTAAACAGGCAGGATCACCCTTCCATTAAATGAAGCTGATCAGAGCTCTGCTCCTTAGAACGCTTGTTCCTTTGATAAGCTGCTTTTATTTAAGACAAAGGATGTAGTTGGGTAGCCCTAAGCAATGCAGGTGTCCATCTACCTGCCTGTTACACTGCTCTGCAGCAGGAAATGCGCTCCTTGAGGCTCTATGATACATACTTGGATGAAACCTCATCTAAATGCGAATCAAAGAGAATAATCACTACAGTCAGGGTACTACGCTTCAGTTTATTTACATCAGGGATATGTGCGACTACTGGGCATAGTTAGTTGGTTAAATGAAAGCGCAAGATCAGATAAATGTCAGATCTAACATTCTATGCAGTCACTACTACTCACCGCTGCAGCTTTCACGCTCTCTGTGAGGAGAAGTTGCAAACAAGTAAGGTGGAAGCAAACACGGACGACAGCTTGATGGTTCTGCAGTACTTTGATGCATAGAATCAGCTGTTGTACTTCACACAGGCTGCGTCAGAGCAAAGCGGCGACTGAAGTATTCTGCACTCACGTGTGGATGTGACTGCCGGCGCTAGCTGTAAATGATTTACGCATGCATCAAAGTGCCACACATCTCGTCTCGTGTTGACAATGTTTAACGCGTCTGTTAGAAGTCGCTCAGTTCTGGTGGATTTTTCTGCTTTCTTACTTCCAGACGAGTCTTCTCTTATTTAACACTTGATCATAGAAGGATCGCACAGGCCATCTGAATTTATTTCATAATTCTGGCTAGAAAAAAATACTAAATAATTCTCAGTGAGGAGTTATGGTAATATGAAGCGCACATGTAAAATCTCGGAGGAGCTGATTTTTCTGTGTTCACACAGCAGTATTTCGTGAAGGGTTTGTGCTACTCTGTTACACCGACTATCCTGTAAAGCACGTCTTCTACCAAACCAGTTTTTCTCTAGCGTAACAGTAACGGCATTACACTCATTTATAGATCACACGTGAAATGGGCCAACTGCTGGAACCATGATAACTAAAGGGTGGGTAAAATGGGGACAACCCCAGTGGTTGAGCTGTATTAACCGAGGATGGATAAAAACATGTCGTCTCTCTAGTCTTTGAAATGTTTGAGTAAAAATTGTAACTGCAGTGTTTGAAGAACTGCTCCATGTCTTTATCATGAGTGGAACACCCACAAACAAGTCTGCCTCACATTCAATCACACTCTGTCCCTCCCTCCGATTACCGAATCCATTTAGTAATTGGCTCTGCGGCCGCTCCCTAATAAAATCATGGCAGCGGGACTCTGCTTCATGGAGTGGTTGGCCACACCCGTGCTACGGGGGAAGATTTACAGCCTGCGCTGTACGTTGTCTGTCTTCATATCGCACTGCTCAACACTGTGTGGGACGAGCTGCTGCTTACCACACAAACCAGTGTTGGACCGTTACATCAGCAGTAATTTGTTAGATCACGAGGAGGGCTGCATTCAATCCCCTCCAATAAAAATTTATCATCCCCGAGGGACCATCAGCGAGGAAAACACCATGACTAATGTGGGAACATGGGCAGCTCAGTGCGCAGCATAAAGGTGACGGAAAAAAAAAATCCCGCTCACAGGCTACCACGTCTACTTCTCTGAGTGTATTCATATACTTTGCGAGCACTGAATGCCCTTGATCTGTCCTCTGATTTCCAACAGGGCAATTTTTTCCTTTTGCTTCAAGCAGAGATACCCTCTGCTCCTTCCTCCACCTCCACCACTGCCTCTTTCTGAAACACTCGCCCCCTCCGTGTAGAGCCCTAACACCACCTGCATCTTTGGCAGCAGTGACGGGAACTCATCGGTGACCTATGCCATCACGAAGCATCCATACTCCACCGCCACCATTTTTGTCTTTGGGTAACTACAGCTAGAGACGGCAGAGCAGTCGGGAGAACCTGGCTTGGCATCACATGACCGTGTGCTACGTGTCCAGCGAGCACACATGTACGCGTCCCTTCCCCCCACCTTTACCTCCACATCATACAGAGCAATATATCGGCAAATGAACACATGCTCTGCATTCTAACGACATGCTGTTTCTCCAGTGCAATCATCCATGCACACGCAAAAGCACCTATAAGGGGAATGCAGAGTGTGCTGCAGTCTCCTGATGGGTGGTGTTCATGTCATACACCAGCACTCAACTCTCAATGCAAAACAAGAGAGAGACAAAAAAATAAATATTCATGCACATAAACTGGGACATAAGCTAGTAGCACACGCACTGCTGCATGTGTAGATAATATAATGTTCAAAGATCCAACAGTGATTTCCACTTTCTGTGTTTTGACACAAATATTTTTCTTCACATGCTACATGCTGGATGCAATCAGCATCAAACAGCAGGTGCACATATACACAGAAATCAATGAATGCCCAGACACAACACTTCTAAGAAAACCAGAGACAAGTACATACTGTAACGTGACCAGGCAGCTATACTCATGCACGTTGCAAACATGCTTAACATACGCACAAGTTTAAGCTCGATACTTGTGACACACTGCTGAGATCTTCATTTGACAAAGCCATCTCTCTCATAACGTTAAGTGTGCGATTACGAGGTTAAAGAGAATGGAAAGGATGAGTTACCAGAAAGAGTCCCTGCTGTGTTTAAAGTAACTCAATTTTGCAACAAAAAAAAAACCCAACCCTAAATAGAGAAAGAAAACATTTATAAGTGGCTTCAAATTACATGGATTGATGTCACTCGGTGGACCAGCATTTGCTGTTTGTCTGATAAGTGAAATCTGCTTTGGATGGAATTAAGTCAGCTGAGACTTTAGAGTAACACTGCATAAATTGAGAGCCACAACATGTGTGTGTGTGTGTGTGTGTGTGTGTGTCAGCAACAGGAGGAGGAGAGTGCTTCTGATGTGGTAGTTAATGTGTCTTTTGAGCTCTCCCCCACTCTGCTGATGGTAGGCCTGAATTACGGAGTGAGTGAGGTAGGAAAAGGGCAAAATCTAATTAAAGCTGAAATTTATGGCCCTGTCAAAGCACATCGCATCTACTAAAGCAGACATGCACATACACACACTTAACAATGCATGCCCACAAGGGTACACGGGCCTGTCAGAAGAGCCAATCGTGACTAATAGTTTTACTTCTCTCATGGGGATTCACGGAGATCTGCTGCAGGAGAAGTCTTCTCTGGGCTACACATCCAACGAATGAACCACATACACTAAAAGCACTGCATAGATATACATATCTGCACTTAGATGCCTATAATTACAACCTCACCTCAGTCTTTTAAAAAATGCCCATGTTACCATCCATGTTATCATCTCTTACCTGTTGGCTTGCTTAACAACAATAATCATAATAATGATAAAAAATAATGGAGAATGTGTTAAGATTTCAATGAAAAACATGGATTCATATGAAGACTGACACAAGTCACTTTGGATAATAGATGGATTTCACCCTGCCAGCTCCCCAGCACAAAGCCTCTGTGATGACTGATCGAGACGATGCGGGAACAGAGCAGCCTTTAAATGTCTGAAATGGCAAATCTGGCTTCAAACCTTGACACGGGTGATGTGTGTGGAGGTGGGGCGTAATGTAACAATATCAACCCTCTATAATGCTAATTGTGTGACACAGACTGAACAGCGGATGTCTGCACGAACACTGTGGTTGTCAGGAAAGAGTGAAAGAAGTGAGTTTATTTCCACTTCCAATCTCTACCAACGAGGGAGCAGCGAGTCATTGGTAACCTTATTTTTCCACAGCAACGAATTAGCACTTAGCTGACCTGAGCAGGAGGCTAATAACACTGACTAGCTAACCTGCTACTAAATTTAAGCAAAATCTGATTTTAGCAAAGCGACAAAAATTATTTTAGCCATTAAATGAAATTTTAAACAGTAGAGAAGAGGCGGGATAAACACTCTACGACTGTGTTGCGAGTTTTAATAATGCATAGTTCGCCCATAGTTTGGGCACTTTACAGTGTCCCTGTTAGCAACACACAATGCCACAAAGAAAATACGTAGCTAACCTGTGAAGGATTGGGCAGTGTAGGCGAGCAGATAAAAGAATTACACATAACAAGGAGAAACGGTTTATGTAAAAATAAATAAATAAAAAATAATCCAGCACATAACAATTATTAGTCTGCATCCAATAATTAATAAATGTTACATTAACAGTTAATTCACTTTCAACAATCAATAAAATGATCGTAAGTCAGTTTACGTAAAAAGAGATGTAATTCTATATAATGATATGTTTGGTGCCCAATAAAAGGAGGAAACAACAAGGATTGCTTTGGGACATTTTCTGTGCTGTGTCTTGATATACTCTGTGTTTGTTGTTGGTTTGTGTTAAAGGTTTCATTATTCATCGGTAAGCCCGACCTTACACCCAGGCCACGAAACACTAGCTGGTTAGTCAAAGCTGCTGGCGTGTCAGAGATACCCACAAGGCGTTAGTCCTGTGATCAGTGTGTCAATTTACCATTTATTATTCATGGGGTATATAAAGTGTTACCAATTTCTAAAGCTAATGTAAAATGCATTTATTATATGTTTTAAGATGTTATGTGATGCATAACTAAAACACCTGCAAGTCAGATTCATCTGCATGGATAAATTATTAATTAAACACTGGTAATGAATTAACTACTGAATAAAGCCCTAACCCCGATAGTGGTTTTATATTTCAAAAGAGTGGAGACTGGTGCACAAAGAACACCAGTGGGACAAAGCCAGTGGGTATGATAGAAATGAAATCATCGGAGCAGTTTATAAACACTGCACAGGGAGTTTTGTGCATCGCACTTGGGATTATCAAAGTGCCCTTGTGTAAATCTTTTTAATAAAATGTTTGCACATCAACTATTGCATAAAGCTGTAATCTGAGTGTAATCTCCTCAATCCAACTGTTACCCGAGGCACAGGGAGAGTGAGAGAATGGAGGGGGGGCGGGGAGGATCTAAAACACTTTGCAGGAGAAAGTGGTTGGCAAACCAGTGTGTACTGGGAAGGCAAATGTTAATATAATCAATAGTATTAATATAATATATAACATACTGTCAGGGATTTAATGGAGAAGAGAGCAGGGGAGCTAGCCAAAAACAAAATCGAGCTTTCCTCGGTCATATAAGGACCATCTTTGGGCGTGGGTATAGCTCACCAAGATGAGCAGCTGATCCATTTGCCGTAAGGCTATTATGGCTCTGCTCTTTCTACCAGCTTTCTTATCTTCCCTCTGATGTCCAATCTAAAGAAAAGGATTAAAAAAGACTGTCTTCCATTCTGTTACAGCAGCACACCTGTGTCTGAAAGGCACTTTTTAATGTCAGCATTTCATGATATTTGACAGTGTTTGGAAATCCTTAATTTGGTTAACTAAAGAATCGTAATAAATAGATATATCTGGATTCGTGCTCAATTATTCAGGTAAGGAAATCCAGTGAAGTTGATTTTGTTCATCTAGATGTTGAGTTTTAAGAAAAAACAATGAGCAGACCCTTCTGCTCTTGACGAAGTAGCTTAGCTGGTCTTTAAGATGCTGCCATATTTGGAAATCCACTCATTGCTTTCTTGTTATTACTCTTCTAAATATTCTGTTACCAATGTCATGTTTGTACAAAGTTGCAAAAAGCAGTAGCTAAGTTAGCCTAGCCTAAAGAATATGAGAAAGAAACAGATAGCCCAGACATGATCTAATGCTCTCCAAGAGCACTCAGCACTTTGTGTCTAGTTTGAACTCTTGGATTAAAAAAACATGATATAGCAAGATACTGTAATTAGTGAGCTTTAGAGGAGTTAGTGGGCAAAAATGGTTACCTCTAAACTGAGCCAGGATAGCTATTTCCTTCCTTTTCAGTTTGTCCTAAAATGTCCAACTTTTAGCATCTTCCTTAAAATGCTAACATGGTTGATCTCTCGGAGGCTATTTGTTTACTCCAAATAGTGCAGGCTCTTTGAGATGGTGTTTCGAACTGGGTCTACATACCAACAAGATGACATAACACAACGAGGAAAAAAAAAATGAGGCTTTGCATGAACAAAACAAACAAAGTCAAAGACGAGGCAGAAGGATAAGCTATTCAAAGAGCAGCTAGAGTCCCAAAGGCTCCTCTGCCTGATCATGATCATCACGGTCTCAGACAAAGGCCTCCTTCAGCCTCCTCTCCTGGTCTGTTGCCAAGTCACCTCAGGATTCAGCACCATGCATACAGTGTGACTCAGGTGAGGAACACATGTTGATCTGATTTCCACATAGACATAGTGTCACAGCGCACACTGCCACACAGAAAGAGGCAAAAAAAAAAAAAAAAAGCCACCAAAACAAAAACAACAAAAAGTGTCTTGTTCTTCGTTTCTTCTTCCAAACGCTCATCGTCCCCTCTCTAAAGCCCTCCCCAAACTTGTTTTATTAATAATGCTGTATAATGATGAAAGCCTGCAAGGCATTACTCTAAGGCTTGTTCTGACATTGCCTTGTTGCTGGCCTACTTATGCCCGCCCCATGCGAGCCTGTATGTGGGGGACCATTGTCCCCGATTCCCCCAGGGTGCTCTTTCTTAAACAGCATCCTCTTTGAACCTGTAGCCAAGTAAAAGCCTTTTGAACTAACTGCTTCTCACTTGGCACTGAGGAACTTTGTAGCGCTTAACTCGGTCCCTGCAATTCTTATCAGTTTGGTCATATAATTGCAGTTTGTAGTTCAGTTTGCAACTGTTCTGGAGAAAATGTTTAAATTTGGCAGCACAGTTTTCAAGAAGAAAGAAAGAAAAGAACTCTGAACATTTTTGCCTGGAGGAGTCTGCGTCTGAGTTATAGATAGCAGTCTGTGCTATCTACAAAGGCACAGAAAGTATCTTTGTGTGGCGCTTGTGTGCGTAAACAGATTCGCACACTTCAGTCCAACACAAATGTCACACCTACCTGGTTGTCTTGGAAACGGCGGGCTTATCGGGTTTGGGTGAGGCAACAGAGTTGGGCTTGGTGGGAGTCGCAGAGGTTGGCTTGGGAGCTGGAGAGAAGAGAGGAGAGGAGAGGAGAGAAAGGCAAGACAGCAGTGTGAAACAATAGGAAACATTATTATATACTATAGAACAAAAGTATATAATAATATTTTTCTCATTGACCTATATCTGACACACACACATAGCTTTTATCCAGCGTGCCACAAGGATCTAGGGCAAAAACATTTATAGTTTAACAGGCGTCACTGTAGCGTGTCTAATATGTGAGCTGAATTCATCTGATGAGCAGCCATAAGCATATCATCACATTATAATGAACACTCTTCATTAGAGCTTTGAAATCATTTATTATTATGCTTTCTGTGCATGTGCACGCTCAGAATTATATTTGTCTTTTCACGCTGATCTTGATGACATTTTCACCAACCTGGGGGCTTTTTAGCAGCAGCTGCTGCAGCAGTATTGGATTTGACACCATTAGCATTTGTAGATGGTGCCTTTTTGGCTGCTGTTGTTCCGGTGGTTGACTTTGCGCCACTGGGGGCAGGAGAGGCCCCCGTGGCTTTCTTCTCAGACACTTTAGCCGATGTTTTGGAGGCTGGGGCGCCAGCAGTTCCTGTTGGTTTTTTGGACGAAGCTGAGGTCAGGGTGCTCTTTTTGTCCGCTGCAGGCGTGGTCTTCTTAGCAACACCGTTGGTCTGAGGTTTGGACACACCGTTTGCGATGCGACTCTGCAGTGTGTTGGCCCGTGAGCCGGTTGTGGCCTTGGTTTGAGCGGTGTTGCTGGGTTTTGTCTTGGTCGTGGTCTTGTTGGTACTCTTGGCTTTGGGGTCTCCCGAGGTTTTGTTGTTGGTCTTGGCAGCTGGGGATTTCTTGGCCTGGTCTGCCTCTGGTTTTTCCTGACCTCCTTCACCCCCCGGCTGCTGTGGCATCACTTCTTCCACCCCGCTTGCTGCCTGATTGGGCTCCTGTTCCCCAGGTGGCACGCCATCATTCACTGGATTGGATTCCAATGTTTCCATTGGCTCCAGTGCTGCTGTGGCAACCCCATCCGGCTTCATCTCCCCTCGAATGGTCGTGGTCGTGGTCTGACACTGCAAGGCAGGGCTGACTGGGGTAAGTTGCACAGGATGGCCACAGGTCAAGATGCGTTCTGGAGACTTTAAGGGTTAGCCTGGAGGGAGAGAATATACAGAGAAGCTGAGTTAGTCAGCAGCAAGACCAGACATGCAAAGCAGTTCTCATTCACTGCTATCAATAGACAGAGGCCCAGGAATGTTGGTACCCTCAGGAATCAGATAAACGATAAGCTTATATCTTCTACGAGCGTTAGCACCACACATTCAGAAATACTTTCACATATGTATCTGAGATGAAACAAAAAATGTGCAGAAAGAGAACAGTATGTTGCATCAAAGTATACAAGAGAGCACTAAACTTATAAATGACATAAAACACTAAGAAAATTAGTACCAACTAATAGCAATCTGTGTAAAGTCTCAGGAGTTATAGAGGGCAGGGCAGAACAACATGTTTACTGCAGAAGCAACACATTCTACTAATAGCCTTCATTCATTTCAAAGCCAGCTGCACTGCAGTTGCAAACGGTCCCCTCTGTGGCACGAAAAGCTCAGTGACACACTTGGCCAGTGTTGCTACAATGTTTTTTTCTTGCTGCAAATGACATCAAAGTCACTAGTGTGGAAGACTAGTTTTCTAGGATAGTAATTTTTGGGGGAGCAAAAAAAAAAAGTTTATCATGCAGATTTGCATGCACACACACAAATGTACGAGCCACCTGTAATAAATGTTAAGACAGTCAGCTTTTATAATGGATGACAAAAGTCAACACAGCCTGCTTCCTGCTACTAGGCTAAAATGGTTATAAAAAGAAAAGTAGCACGAGGTTGGAGAAAGACTTGGATGTGTTTGCAAAGTGGGTCAAGGCAAGTACAATAAACCCAATAAGCCCAACGGCAGGTGGACAGTTTGACTGATGGTATGCAAACAGAACAGTCAAAGACATTATGACCATGAAGCATATGAGGCCTTAAAAAGGCGACAATCTAAAATAAAATAAGTCCACATATCTTATTTTTTTCCCCAGCTACATTTGCGGGGAGGGATCAGCAGAAAAGGACGAACCTTGACAAGTTTAAGAGGAGCGGGGTGGGTGAGGAGAAGCAGGAAACTGAGCTGCTGAAGTTTACAAACAGAGCAAGGAGGCGGCTGTGAGGAAGGCTAAGCAGTGAGACAAACGCTTAGGCAATACAGAGGCCGGCCCAGAGGAAGAGGCTTGGCCTGTGGAGCATGGGAACAGAAAGAGAAGGTGGGAGAGAGAAGGGGAGAAAAGAGACGGGGAGAAAGAAAAGAAAGAAAAAAAAACACCAAGACAAAATGAGATCACTATTGGCTTATGTTTGCTGGTATGACGTTAGGACCCAGACATCAGCAGTCATCCCAGTTTCCACTGATCTAAACTTGTATGCGCACACTTACTCTCCTATTTCGAGATGAGAGGACAGACTTCATCTTTATGCCAATGGCTTCCTGGAAACAATTCCCGCACTCACTTCATCTTTCCTTCCCTCATCTTCGGTCATCCACTACTCATCCCCTAAACTCCATCTCAAATGTCAAAAGGCCTTCTTTCTTTCTTTAGTGATACTCCCTTTCTCCCAGCCATACCCCCCACCCGCCCACTACCCTTCGATTTCCTTCCTCCCCTCAACTGCTCCCTCTCTCCCTCCATCCCCTCTGTTCTCTGTTCGGCTTTGCACAGATGGCCGGAGCAGCTGAGCAAGGCCAGAGGGGGAAGGAGAAAAGGATCCGTGTATCCCAAACAACACATAAGAACAGATACACACAGCTAGTGCAACAGGCCACTGCTCAAAACAAGCAAACAGGCTGAGAGGGAGCTGACGGGTAGCTGCTGGGAGGGACTCGTGGTCACAGGAAGGTTTTAAAATGCCACGAAATGTGGGTGGTTGGTCACAGATTGTACCAGAAGGGCAGGGTGGGTGACGAAGAGGGAACGGAGCAAGATCTGAAGCAAAAGATTTTGAGTCCTGTCTTTTGTTAATCATACGCGCTTGTTTTATTCAACATTTTAGGAAAAACACTAATCTGCTTTTTTGCCTAGCATTAGATTTTAGGGATGATTCATATAAGTGCATGTGGATGTGCAGTATTCGTCCAGCTCATCAGTCACATTCAGGAGCACCTGATCACTGTATCTGTGGGTATAGATTTAGTGCCCATCTAACCTAAATGTGAAACTGAAGCCAGTTAGCAGTTAGTTTAGCAAAGCTACTTGGTGTTCTCCGTCTCTTGCAGTGCTAGGCTAGGAGTTTTTGGGTTTTTTTGTGCAGACTGGCTACAAGATCCAGCTAGATAATCACCATTGAGACAGGAAAAAAAAGTAATGCTACAGTCACACCGAGGAAAACAGCGGTTGGGGGCCAAGCCACGAACAACATATTTGCAAACGTGTGCAATAAACTTGTGATCTTGTTGCCTCTGACATGGCTGCTTTAAAGACAGGGACCAGGCCTGTATCCACTCATAGTCAGCTTCCATCTTCAAAGTGACTTTGGTGCGTCAAGATGCCAATAGGACAACAAAAAGACAGAGAAGTTGGTCTGCTATCAGTTTACAATTGAACAGAGTCAAATGGACCAAATCTGTTTGCATTATTGTGATAACTGTGATCAATTAGCAAAAGTTGCAAATCCTTTGCCATCTGCGCACACAGTCTTTCTCTTTTAAATCTTTTATTCAGACTCCAGCCAGAGTTCCATAGATTTGAAGCAGATATTCCTCAACAGATAGCAACAGTTTCTGCAAAAAGATACATGTGCTTGGCAAGCTTTCTAGTCAGTGTACAACATAAAACGTCCACATTTTATTCAACAACTTCCATTTAAAAAAAAACTCACTCAAGTTGTCCAAGTTCAAACCTTGGGCAGTTCCTTTGTTAACAGAAAGCCGCGTGATCAGCTTTGTATATCTAGTTTCAGTACCCGAACTTCAAGGCTTAATTTTCAGAGTTAAGTACAGAGCTAAAGTAGTCACCGCTACTTTAGCTATATCTGGCAAAACAGTCA
>VUQR01006030.1:2418-16142 GCA_015108515.1 Hemichromis elongatus
AAAGGAAAAAAAAAAGGGGGGGGGGGGGGGGGGGAGGGCACAATATATAAATATATATATATATAAAAATATATATATACTATATACATAATATATATAACAATAGATATTTACAAGATATACAATCATACAGTCACTGTGTGTGTGTGTGTGTGTATGTGTGTGTGTGTGTGTGTGTGGTGGGGGGGGTTCCCACCTTGTTCTTGGTCCCAGATGTTCCAATTCATTTTAAAGACCCTGAAAGCACCCCTCAGAAATAATATAATTTCTATAAATGATAGAAATATACACATTTTTCGACACCGACCACTTTAGGCCACACCGTGGTGCTGTTATCGCATTTAAACATCACGAAAACGATACCCAGCCAGGCAGAAAAGCTACCCAACTGTGTCCAACCAAAACTCCACCAACGACCTCAACAGGAACTGACGTTCCCTCTGTGCAAGTGGATGGAAAAATGCAGCTGCAGGAAAAATGGCTCCAAACGCCGCACCGCTGAAAGGTGAGCAATAAAGCTTTTTACAGCCCATGTCTGCCTGTAAAAGTTTGATCTTTTAGTTGCCCGTAGTCAGCGGTTGTGTCTGAGTCGCGTTCGACCGTTTCCCGTTTGAGGAAATCTGCATTTCTTCGTTACAGTGGGAACTTGGCAGGACCGCAGCAGTTGCCCGGTTACTTTTAAATTATTAAATCATTGTCTCTCACGGAACAGTCTTGTAAGTTGTCCTTGTATGGCTAAATTCAGATGTGTTTTATGTTTACTCTCAATTCCTTTTTTTCTTGGTTGATGTGTGCGCGCATTTAGCAGGTTTAGCGGCTAACTTAGCATCCAGCACAGGCAAAAGTTAAAGTTAAAAAAAAAAACAACTAAAAAAACAGCCATTAAAAGTATGAAGGAGTGGAGTTAAACCGAGCTAACCGGATGTTTGCAAGATAACTTTGTTATTATTGGTTAAAAGTCACTGTTCTGGCCTGTTTATCACAAAATGGTTCCTATTTTAAGACGCGTACAATAGGAAAATAGTAAATGTTCGTGATTTATTGACAGTACACATCATGTTGGTGTCAGGTGAGCATCAGCCGATGTGTTAGCTAGCTGTGAAAATGAGCTGTAAATAATATCTCTGTGTTTGTTTACGCCAGAAATTGTTCTGTTATTGTTCTGTTAACGTAACAATGCTATGTCAATGTCGTATTTACAATATTTTCCTAAGTGTTACGTAATACTAAATTTCTTGGCTAGCCACAGAGCTAAGCTTCCAACCACAGATCTGAGCTACAAACACGGTTGAAGGGACCAAACTGTCTTTGAAGTTATTCCCAAAAAGATGGGCCGGGGGGTTACGACAACACGATCTTAATAGTATCAGAAAAAATACTCAGCACTTTTAAGTTGAGTCTTATAAGATGATTACCAATTGAGGGTCATATCTTTAAAAATACTTTAAGCGTTTAGGGGAAATCTCTTAAAATACAGTGTATAACTCCTAATACAAATGAAAATATACTCAAAGTACACAATATAAAATCAATTATATTATAAAGAAGTATATATTAATACATATACTTTTTTATAATATAATATATAGTAAGATCAAAATGGTTGACTTTTTTTGATATTTTTAAGTCTGCAAAACAGTAACTTAAGCTTTAAAATACATGGTATGATGTGCAAAGTACATTATTTGCACCCAAAGAATAAAGATGGCATAGAATAGAACTATTTAGAACACTAAAACACATATGGAACATTATAATTGTATTTCAGCATAGTAGAGAAATGTGGTTTGTCTTATGTTATGGACACTGATAACATGTCATATGTGCAATTCTGTGTTCAGATCGTTATCTACTGCAGTTGAAAAGTGCGATATTTGTACAATTTATATGCCATTTTTTTATGCCTGGTTATTTGGCAATGTGTTAGTTCACTGGCTTTTCAGCATACTCCTGTCACTTTTTGTTTTGGTTTACAGGCTTGGATTCCTGCCTTGGCAATAGTGTCTAGTACAGAAAACAGGAAGAAGAAAAAAACTTGTTACTTACTTTACTATTAAAGACACCTTGAACTTTGAACAGCTCCACAATGTGTACTTTACTTCTGCACTTTTTCTTAGTTATTGGATGCATAGCCTGCCTGTCACTCATTAGGGCTGAACTCAAAGTGTGAGTTCAACCTCATCATGCTATGCTGTGCAGCCAAATGTTGCTCAAAACAATACAACTTTAAAAAAAAACAACAACTCTTAAATGTGTATATTTCAGTATAAAACTCTACTTCCATAAAAAAACAAGCTTATAAACAAATTAGAATAGTGTCAGGTAAAACTTCTTAAAGGGGAAATTAAAATGAATTTTATGGAAGACAGATAAAAACGTGACTGAGGCTTTCTGAAATCACCATTTCCTGAAGTTCTTACTGTGGGTTTTTGTCTGTAAATCTTTTCACTTAAGCAATAGTTTTTAATAGATGCATGTGACTCAGCAAACTGATTCTCTTCTAAATAATTTAGCAGTAGTGAAGTAATGCTCAGATGTTGAATTAAGGTTATGCACATCCTGGTATTTCCCATCAATTGCCACAGAGAGATGGCACAATTTGCAGTGTTTGACTTGGCTCTAGTTGTTTGTTTGTTTTTTTCCTTGTTTCTCTAGAATCTTTTTTCCCCTTGTATGTTTAATGATAATGCACATACCTATCGTGATTCAGCATCTCCTGGATGCAGCCATTGTTATAATTCTTCTAATTTAACATCAGTGTAGTGTTGGGTCATACTAGTAAAAAGAAATTAGGTTAATGTATTCTTTATTTTCCTTAGTTTTTTCCTGAATTGGAACTATATTCGGTTCATCGACCTAGTTTGCAATGATATCCAGTGCTAAACAGTTAAGTACACCAGAATAGCATTTTTGAACATGCTTTCCTAGATTAGCCAGCCTAGTGTTTACATTCAGAATCAGGAAGTGGCTACTATTTAGTGATCAGTGCCCAGTGTGCTAGCAGTTAAGAGGCTCAGGCCCTTTTGATTTATGACTTCATAAACAAACCCTATCTGCATTCTACACTCTTATTAAGTTTTATCTAAATCTTTGGGCATGTCTGCAGGGAGTTATGCCATCAGTGGCAGCATTGACCAAAAGATTATGACACTTTTCATGCATTTACTATCTCCAAGCTTTATTCTTTGGAAAGTTGGCACTAACCTATCTAAGTCATTTGCTCAGTGACTGCAGCCACATTGTCAGTGCATGCTGGGGTTCGCACAGCTGATAAGACAGTCTTGGGGCCATGGTACTAACATAATGCTAACAGAGTGAGACAGAGCTAGAGGAAGCAAACGAGAGAGAGAGAGAGAGAGAGAGAGAAAGCGATTGGGCTGTTTAGAATGCCAAATTCCTCAGCTGCACAATAGTGTTAGGCTAGACTGAGCTCCAGCACAGCCAGCCTTCTCCACCACAATGGGAGGGGAAGCTCAGGAGAGGTTGGTAACGCCTGGGGAGAGAAGGAACTCACTCAACCCCAGGGCTGTGATCGTTCGATGAATGGTTGCTTTGAGTAGGCGCTGTGTCATTTTGGAATTACAAAGCACTCTTTGCAGCAATGTTTTTCACATGTTATAGACGTGGGATACTCTTGGCCCTTTCCTGTTGTGGAAGGCTATCCATAAATAGTTTGGATTTGGAAAAAAAAAGTAAAATACCAGTATTGTTTAGATTTTAGGTTGTGATCATTTACAAATATTTATTGAAAAGAAATGGCTTCCACAGTAGCCCAATCATTAATTTTATGATTGTTTTTTTTTAATGTTATATAAGCAGTCTGCCGGATTAGTTAAACAATTGCAATGTACACCACATAGAGAAGCGTATAAAAAGATGATTTCTGGCTATGAGTGAGTGAATCAGTTTCATTGTCTGTGTGAAGGGCCTATGATGTAGCTCAGACCAGTTGATGACCTAATTGATGCTCCTAGCTACAAAGCACACATAAGCAATTATTGGCTGTGTGTATTTGAAAACTAGGAGTTCATCAATACAAAAAAGCATGCTTAGCACTCAATCTCCATTTATGTAACTACTTGTGGCCCCTAGATATTTGTAGCTTAATGGGTAGGATTGTTATCAGTGTGGATGCTCATCAAAGTATCCACAGTATTGTTCTTCTTTTTTATTATCTATTCCGTACGTTTTTTGGCACCAATCTCCTCCCACACCGTTTGACGTAGAGAGAGACCGTTCAACCACCGTTAGATTCCTCTTCTTTTGGACATGACTGCTTCTACTTTTCTCGTCTTTAACTTTTATATTTTTTAAGTTATTCCACTTTTTTCAACAAAAATTTTACCATGTATTTCAATGGGAGGGTCACTCAGGGCTGGGATTGGATGGTCGATACAGCTGCCAGCCAATCCCAGCCCCCGTGCTCCGGGATGTGGGGGGGCTTAGCGCCGGAATTCCTTTGATCTTAAAATCGTTCAGCTATGAGCATTCTCTAGTTATAATTTTATAGTTTGATGTTTTAATTCTTTCTTCCTTGCTTTGATTCTCTTTGAACACATCATGATGTCATAAATAGCTTTTCTTTCTCTCTTTCTTTTTCTTTTTAGGTGTTTAAAGTCTTGTACCTCAACCCTTTGGGTCACGCTGATTTAAAAGCCTTCTTATTCATGGCACCTGCCACTTGACAGAATGGCCCAGATATCAAGTGGTAATGGGTTCAAGCCGGATGTCCCCCAGCCAAAGGGGGTTGTGGGTAAAGAGGAAGCACTTCGTATGGAAGAAGAGGCTTTAGCAAAATTGCGAAGGGAGAAGAAACACACTCTTTCAGCTACAGCCTCCTCATCTTCCTCTGGAGCAGCATCCTTGTCTTCCTCTAAGCCAAAACCATCTAAATCTACCACTACTGTTCCTCAGCCTTCACCTTCCACTAATAGGCCAGACAAGGACCTCATTGTTTTCCCAGAGACCAAGAAACGGGCAGAACAGGATACGTTCAGGGATATTGATGTTGACAAACTGACCAATGAGGAACTCGAAAAGCTCCTACTTGATGAAAACTTTGGAGCTAACAGCAAAGTGTCCCGCCCCTCGTCACTTCTGGGGTTTAACCTCAGTGCCTCCTATCCCGGAGGCCATGTTTGTAGCTCATCTCCTTTCCAGAGCAGCCAGTGGACTGCTCTGTCCAATCCATCTAGCTCTGGTGTGTCCACTCCCACCCGTCAGCCCACACCAATGTTCCCTTCAGCTCCATTTCCCAAACCAGGAACATTTCAAAATGGATTCACTCCAGCCATGACGCCCTTCATGGCTTTGCCGACCATGGCTTTCACTCCTATCCAGCCTGCTGCTGCCATGGTCTTCCCACAGCCAACTGTAGACCCAGAGATGGCTAAGTTGTTTGACAAGATTGCTAGCACCTCAGAATACTTGAAGAATGGTAGATTGGCCAGCACTGATGTAAATTGCTCTCAAGCAGGTGTAGCCTCTTTGGCACCTAACCCACCACCACAACAGCCAGCAGTTATGGAATCTTCTTCCATCAGCCGTTTTGAATTGCTGGATCTGGACCCACTTACAAAGCGAAAATCTGAGAATAAGGAAGCACCCCTGGAATCTGTAGATAGTTCACAGACTTTGTCAGAAGCTGCTGCTGCTGGTGATCCTTGGGATGCAGTGCTTGAGACTGAAGGGAACAGCAGTAGTAACAGCAGCCCCAAACTGGAGGGCAGAGTTTCTCACACAGGTCGGTCACAACAAAGGCGGGCATCAACAGGAGCGCCCTTCGCTAGGAGTCACTCGCTCAACATCCCAGAGACCTCGTCACAGCACAAAACAAACAATCAGGTGAGAACGCGGTAAAATTGAAAAGTTTGAAAAATTAGTTTTTAAAATTTTATTTTAACGTGTACATTTCAGAAATTCTGCAGTGATTTCTAAAAGCCTAAACACAGTACATCTTTCTACATAGCAGGGGAATTATTAATAGTCTTTTTACTATTTACACAGTCTCATTAAGGAGGAG
Source organism: Hemichromis elongatus (assembly GCA_015108515.1). Lineage (NCBI taxonomy): Eukaryota > Metazoa > Chordata > Actinopteri > Cichliformes > Cichlidae > Hemichromis > Hemichromis elongatus. The sequence continues at coordinate 8,441 of VUQR01006030.1, forward strand.
GAACTTTTGCCATTTTACGTATGAACATGGTTTAGTTTAAAGAATATTTTATCCAGGATGTGATGACAGTTGTTTAATTCATTGACTAAACAGACAAATAACTAAACATCACCAGTTGTACTAAGCTCTGCTACTTGTCACTTCCAACCATATACCTTATCCAGACCTTATTCATCATCCATCCATGTTAGAGTGCTCACAGCATAAATGCAAATGCGCATTTTAGAATCAACAAGGGTATAAAACAAGTGGTCTTGAAACATTGGTGAGTGAGTGGGTTTAAATATTTTTTTTTAGAGTAAATGATGGCAGATTATCTTGTTCAACCAAAACACCCATGGACATGTTGCTTACAACTGCATCCATATTCCTTATTCATTCACAAGCAAAACATCCTCCTTACTTCTACTCCCTATAATTAAGTATTTCATTGTGGTTAGCTGCCCACCGTTTCACCCCACAATTTCCTCACAGCTCCATTTTCTGAATAATTTTGCTGTGCTGGATGGGAGTGATCTAATTTCTCAAAATGAACATTTGCATCATTCATTTGGGACAGTGCTGTGGGCAAGTGGCATGGGTTTTCTATAATTTTTCACTAAAACTGAACAACCATCTGTCATCATTTGGCTTTAGCTCTAAGTTGTGGTTGTGAGACAAGCATTTCTATACAGAGTAGCATAGCCATACTGAGGCCTACTAGTAAAATATACATGTGTTATATGTTTCAATGAGTCAGTATCAAACAATTGGTCTTGGGTGCCTTTCTCACATCAGGATATATAGAGAGCATCATAAAACCCCTTATTTTAAGGATTTCACACACAATTTTGCATGGTTAAGTAAGTAAAGTGAAATAAAATGTAATGGCTCTTCGTAGGAACAGTCAAAAACAAGTTCTGTATGCTTTTCTGATAGATTTTTCATGTGTGTGCATGGGACATACAGACATAACTTGTCTTTTATCAAAGGTAGCTTGGCCACGATTGTGTACAGTTCATTCCACAGTTGATCTCTTTTTGCTTGGGAGGATAAAACGGCAGTTCCTCGCTTACTCTTGCACGTATATTATGCCTAGGGCCAAGTGTGTGTTTGGTGGTCAGACTACTGTGTCGTGTAACTTGAGTCTTTAAAGCTTAGCCTACGACAGATATGTCCCTCTACACTCTGTTTTTTCCCTGCTTAGATCTTGTCTGCTCTCTTTGTGTACTTGAGCCAATGATGACATGTGTACTTGCTTGCTCTCCCTGTTCAATCTGCTTGCTTGCTTGCCAGTTGGTGCCCATGATTTTGTAAACAGGAACAAGTCTTCACAGATCCCCAGTGCCCTGCAGCAGCAACAGAATGACCTAACAGATTGCCCTCTTTTGGCTTGCTATGCCAGCTCCACTCATTTACACCCACTGGGGGGAACTGCTTGTTTACTGTGTTCTGAGCATGTAATGAAAACAAATTGGCTTACATTTCCCATCTTCCAGTTTTTCATTTACTTTTTCTTGTTCTTTAAATGTATTTTAACAAGTGGCTAGCTAGCTTTTTTGACTCGTCCTTTATTCGCAAGAGAACACCAGAGCAAGTGACTCTACATATTTGGTATAGTAGGGTTTTGTGTCAGATTTGTGTCTTCTCACATGTCAGGTGAATGTATAAACCTCTATTATTGAGCCACCAATACAAAAAAGTAGCTAGAGGACAAACAGAAAACAGTGAGGCTGACGTTTGTTAGACATTACCAAGAACTCAGTACTGAAACTAGACTTCAAACCACATTGTGCAGGAATTGCTAAACCATGTCTGAGACTGCACACTAGGGTGTGAATTTCCTCTACACCATGTATGCAAACCCTGTCTAAGACTTTTTCATTGTTTTAAGTAAGTAATAATATTTTTTTAAGTCAGTGATGATAATAATGGGGCTTTATTTGTACAGCACTTATTGAACCAGTATAACAAATTGTTTGACAAAAATGCAGTACACAGAATAAAGGACATTAAAAAGTAATTTAACAAGAAGATCAAAAAACCCTATAAGAATAAAATATAGAAAGCAGGCAAGAAATTTGCATTTCTCATTAAATTATAAATGTTAATAACACCATACCTTAATAACAAAACACAATTGCAACTTCAACAATAAAATGCAGTGTGGCTCAGTAGTTATAACTCTATTTTTAATGATATAATACCTAATACAAAAGCACACTTGCAGTCATTAAAATTCATGCAACTTTTCTTCTTTCCTTTTTTACTTTGTGTAAAAGTCTTACTGATGCATTTTGAACAATTTTAGTATAAACTAATTTTTTTATTAATACCGCTTTAAAAGACTAAAAATCTAATTCAAAATAATCCTCAAATGAGAGTAGCAGGACTGGTTGGTCTTGTTTATATAGTTCATTTGGACAACTAGATGCTGGATAGCATACTGACAGACAATAATATCATATAATAAACTTCCCATCAATAAGTATCTCTTATGACAGAAAACATCTTTAGTACAGCCAGTACACAGTACACATCCACTTATTAAACTACCATACCTCCAAAGCTATTGAAATATTCAGTTTCACTTGCTTTGTGATTGTAAGTGGAGATTAGCTCTGTTTTAATGTTGTTTATGAGCTGAATTTATACCAGCAAATGTCACAAATCACAAGGCATTCCCAAGATTATTGTTTGGATGTCTTTAAGTTAGCCAGTCCTTGTTATAAATGACAAGAATGTATTGTAAGATGCAATCGTGTGAGCAGATAGGGTGAGTCAGAATCAAACGATCTGCTGTTGTGTCTGCCCCTGTTTTCCTTTTCTAACCCTTCGTCTTGTGTTGTTTTCCGTTTTTCCATCTTTTTCATTCTGTCAATTTTATTTGTCTCCTGCTCCCCGTGTCTTTGCTTTCTTTCAGAATGATACTTTTTACTGGTGTCATTTTCATTCCTTTCCATTTCTTATAGTTTTCAGTCAGTGGCTTACAGTGCTCGGCTACGGTTTCTTAGTTTAGCTTTTTAGGATCAAATGTGTACATTGTTGATAATCAACAAAGTAATTTGTCTTTAGAACAGGCGACACACCTGGAAGCATAGGTGTCTGTTCAGGCCTTGCAGTTGCTTTTTGCAAAGCGGCACTGGAATGCATCATTCAAGGATATTAAGGCCAGATACATTTTCATTAGCGGTATGCATAAATTGCCTGAAATGCGCCTAACTTATAACTCTACAGAGAATTGAAAGATGTATGAAAGATGTTTTTAAAAATGACTACATATTTTTTATATCCTAAATAACTCCTGGATTTCAGTGTTATAACTGATAATGAACAGTAATGACTATTGTTAATAGATAATATTACATTTAGTGGAGTAGTGTTAAAATACACAAAGACTTCTGACCTTTCAGTGCAGATTTGTTAAGCGTGTGTGGCTGTTTGCTCATGCTCTTGTTATTAAAAAAGACCTGCAAGCAGATTTTTATCTCCACTGTCCATTTTTATCTGAACGTGAGTTGTGAAAGAAGATCCCATGCGTGGTGTGTATTGAAGCCTGCACTGTACTTCTTTTCTTTTTTTAAAATCTATCACACAGTCAAATCTTTCCCTCCCCCACATATCTAAAGACTTGCAGAACCTATTTTATTTCTCTCACAACTCCACACTCCACTCAGCCACACTCTTATTATTGTCTAATTATACATTGTGAATAAGTGTGAAGTGCTAAAGTGCATTTAACACTAATTTTTTTTCCCAACCAAATGCAGCATTAGAAGATGTTGCATTGCTGGGATGTTACGTGCTTTCCAGTTAAATATCTGACTCACTGGGAAATGGTTGTGTTTCATCTAACCTTTGACCTTTCTTACTGGTACAGAATAAGAGTATTGAGGAAGATTAATTAAGTGGGTAGAAGGGAGATACTGATGCACACAATAACAATCCTGCTTACAGGTGTAAGGACTTAGGAAGTGTTTTGGAGAAAATCCTCTGCATATTTTTTTCCAGGTATGAATATGTCAAAGTCTCTGCTTCATGAACACTTTGTTCTTTAAGACACTCTTTTTTTTTCTTTTTTTAAAGCTAGGTGTTTCAGTTTAATACAGGAAGTATGACTTCGATAGACAGTGGTCACTTCCTTATTGAAAGAAGAAGTAGATTTTTGTTCTTGAGGTCATTTGCTCCTCTGATGTAAACCTCAGCGTTTCTTGTTGAAACAGCCTCCAAACAAATTGTTAAAGACGTTCTTGTATGTGAAGCTGAACCCATTTTAGCTTAATGGAAGCAGCTTGTATACACAACCCAATAAAAGGAAGCAATATCCTATCAGTAATTGCTTGAACTCTATCACAGTCTCACCATTTCCTGTGTGAAATTATATTGCAATATAAAACCCAGACAATACCAAGAACTACAGAGTTTGGAATATTGTTGGCACTTGGTTTAAAGTACGTAAATACGTATTTGTTTGCCAGAGGAATGATATCGTATCTCCCACAGTTCAGAGGATGTTCTGTCTGCCACATTGCTCACGACTTTCCTGCTAGTTCCATCTGTAAAAACTTGAGTGTAGGTTTGCCAATTGATTTTGTTGGCATTAGCAAGACAGTTTATCCTTAGATCTACACTTCAGGTTAATACCAGGAAGAGAGGTAAAGGGGTAAAATAGTATTAAAGATTTTTTTTTTTTTTTTTTACACCAAGTCTTGAGACTCACACTCAGGGCGATAAGTCTTCTAAGACAAACTTTCTGTGAGCATCTCTTGAAAATATTGAGTGTATTTCCAGACAAGCACACCTGGGACTCTAGAGTGGTTTTCCATGTTTCAACATGTTGGTGGCCAAGTCAGACCGTCTCTGTTTTTACACCTTGGCCTGTGCCGATGTTTAATGTAGTTCTATTTTGCACTCCATGTTGAGTCGCGATCATTTGCAGGTTAAATATTAATTATTCAATGTTTTTCTATTCTGACACAATCTGAAGTTTGAATTGGCCATCCATTTTTTGGTAAGGAGTTTCAAGTTACTCTTTGACTTCTCAAAACTTTATGGCTGGTCAGATATCCACAGTTGCTAAATACTATTTGAGTGCAGGTTTCATGTTGACAGTCTAGGGTAATTCTCATTTGGCTTGCACACAGAGGTAAGGACTTATCTGGTGTCTTGATACACACTGTAACTCAATGCTGATGCTGGGCATGGAATTCCTGATAGCCACCAGCTGAAACTGTGCTCACTTACCATATTGCCATTTTGTTCAGTCAGAAACAAGCATGCACAGACTGCATATGTAGTCTACACACACGGTCCTTCATTTATGCACTTAAGAAATTAAGTTTTCTATTTTTAGTTATCTATTGCTCTTGGTTAAATGATAATTTAATTTTTAATTTTTTGGTTGTGCTACATTTCAGCTCATTTCTGTATAGGATCTGTATGCCAGATTAAACTTTAAAGGGAAAGGCAAGTTCTATAGTCATTCCACAAGCTAAAGTGGGAATAGTTGCTCTTAGCAGCTGGACAAAAGGCAAAAAAAAAGGGTAGCATCAATTTTGAAATTCTGGGCTGATACCACTCAAGTTGCACACTTAAAACTCTCCTGGCTGCCCTGTGAGAACTGCCAAAACGGAAAGCAGATTATTGGAGATGATTAAACATGTAGAAATGATGTTGGGGTTTTTTTTGTTTGTTTGCTTGTTTTCCTGAGCCTATTTACAGTCTGGGTATTTGTCACTAAACAAATCTTTTAAATGCTAATATCTGTGGCACTTTGTGTTTGTAAAGTTTTGCAGAACAGTGTCAGATTAGTATACATAGTATGGAAAATGTTAGCAGTGCTAGCACAATCTGCCCTCATTTCTGGCAGGTTAGCATCTGTATGTCTTTTCCGGGTGTGGTTATATGCTATTTTGTTCTGACACGGCCTGTAGACAGCTGATATAACTTTCTAGGTCAAAGTACTCTAAGGCCAAACTATTCTGCAGGAGGTTTTATCTGTCTTACTCTAAACATCACAGAGCACAACAAGAGGCTGTCATTTGTTTCATATAGCGGGTGGCTGTTTCTGCACATCCCATCTTACACCACCTGGTCATATGTTAACCAGCAGTATCCCATTGGTGCAGCTTTTATCACTGCATAACTTGCTAAGCAGTTATTTCATCTGTCAACACTACATGTCACATTTGTCATTGACATGCCATGGTTTCTAATTGTCAGATCCATGCTAGTCTTTTCCTGTGTGTGCACCCTTGAGAAATAACTCTTCTGAAAGTGTTTCAGCGCTTCACATGTTCATCAAACATTCAATCAGTGTAAAATCAATGTGGTACAACCCATAAATATGGGACATCCTGTTTGCCTGAAAGCTAATTAATTAGTCAGAATTAGTTGGTACTGTTTGTCAGGTTTATCTTTACCCTAAAATAGAATCATAGAAAAAAATAATTAAATGTAAGTAAATGTCTGATTGTGAAAGAAGGCAGACTTCCAAGTACTCTTTTCCTGAAGGCCTTCCTCAGCATAACCTAATCTACAAATTGTAACACCAGGAATAACTTAGTTGAAGTGCTCTGATACATTTAGGCCACATGTCGTGCATGCTTTAGATGGTTGCTTCAGAAATAACAATTGTTAGTCTTTTTCTTAATGTTGGTAACAGTAGATAGCCCTTAGGTGCTCTCTTTAAACAATTGCTGAGAAAGACATTACTGAAATTTTATGTCTTTCAGTGTTATTTAGTATGCCTGTGTTGTATAACTGGTCAATATGCCAGAAGGCTAAGTTACCCCTGGAAAAACAACAGATAGTTTTACATCTATGTCATTTTGATTTAACAGGAGTCTTGTGTTTTATAATTGATGTGTCTCAGTCTGAAGTGGAATGTAGCCAACTAACTGATGCATGACACAAAGTAGAAACAAGCCTGTCTCCCCAAACTGAATTGAGCCAATAGTGACATTTTTCAGGATGGTTATATCAGAGATATTTATTTTTCTGCGTTTTCCAAACGTCTCAGCAGGTTTGGAAAGTTTCAAGAAATAACTTGTGATAGAGCTGGGCGATATAAGATTTTTTTCATATCACGATATGTTTTTGTCATTTCAGGCGATAACGATATATATCACGATATAAGCCAAATCACTATATTTGTAAGATTTAAATGTGCCATTGCTCACAAGTAAAATGTGAAATAATCAGCAGCTTGTTTTGATTCAAATATTTATTTCCCATAATAAGTTCAACAGGGCAGATGTACGTAAGGAACATGACACTTCAGTTTCAGATAAATAAAGGCAAATATTGACAACTACACAAAAGGTAGCCGCTAAAGCCTTCAAGTTTCAAAACAGAACAAACAAAACAGACTGCTAAATCGTCAATTCCACCTAGAAACAAAATATTAATTCTAAAAAATAAATCTTAGTTTGTTTTACAGAAGAACAGACAAAACTTTTGTCAATATCAAATAAACTGAGAACTAAAATGAAATTCTCAGTCTCTCCTTGTTGTACAGCTTAGCTTTTCAAACAGTTTTAAAATAAAGATGCTAACAGAACATTGTTTAAATCCTAGGTGCAATCATATATATAAAACTTCAGTCTGACAAAAGCCTGCAGGTTGCGGGACAGGAAGACAAGTCTACCCACTGCTTCAGGCTTTAAAGCGGCCTTTATTTTCTCAATGCTTCATTTTCGACCGTGTTTATTGGTAGCATGTG
>VUQR01006031.1:7074-29424 GCA_015108515.1 Hemichromis elongatus
CCCCCCCCCCCCCTTTGACATTTTTAAATTATATAACAACAATTCAATAACAGTCAAAATGTCACAGGTAACACATTCTACATATCCTCATCAGCCACTTTTTGAATGTCAGCGTAAAGGTTGAGTAGGTTTGACACCGATATGTTACAGTGATATCACCTCGTGCTGAAATCCTTCTGTCTGACAAAGCAGATGTACCGGCTACAGCTGTGGTATCATCACGATGAGTTTGGCTAAAAGAGTTGTCCTCTGTTGTGCTCGACCGGCAGTTCACTCCCACACGAGAGAAGTGGTCATAAAACGAAGCGGCGTTTACAAAAATAAAATTAAGTGGTGTGGAAAGCGAGCGGTGGCAAACAATTCTGTCAAAGCTGCCCATTTGCTGGAAACGAGAGGAGTGAACTCTTCACTCAGAACAAACAGCTTTACGACCATTTAGCTATTCTCGGAGCGAGGGTGGAGGAAAGACCGTGGGTTCGACAAAAATGACACTGGTTTGTCTTCTTAGGGAGTTTGAATACAATCAGCAGTTCCCAACACTGTGCCTGTCATTGCGCCTCTAAAGTTTAGATTTCTAACAGAGCGGGCTGGTAATAGAAAAAAGTTTAAAAATCAAACAGGCTCATCCTCTGAGGAGCATGAAGATCCTGGGAAAATTATGCTTTTTGCAAGTCTGTCAGTCAAAATGAGGCTTTTTAAGTGTATTTCACCTCACAGCACTGCTGGAGAAATGTCTACACGATTCATTATTAATCCTCTGAGGACCAAGAACAGTGACTTTAACATTTTTAAAAGAGTCTGCTCAGTTTCCAGAAAACAAGTCACTCACGAAAGTAGCTTTAAAGTACCAATGAGACCAGAGGGACTCACAGTGAGATCGTTAAATACTGCGTCCTCTGGAGAGCAGGAGGCTGATTACATTTATCACACTGGTCATTGTTTTGGATAAAAAGCTGACAAACTTTTCACCCATTGGTGTCATCATAGGATTAGTAGTTAGTAACACTAATAAGAAACTATCATTCAGTTTTTAGAGATTTAATGAGAAGGAAGTCAGCAAAAGCATTAGATTCATCCTCTGAGGATCAGTAATATTCACAACAGATTTGGCCAGTCTGTCAGACAAAGAGGGTGTTTTTAAAAGTACGAGTGCTTCTTTTAGCATCAAAGCAATGCCAGAAAAAAGTTGGTTGATCCTCTGGGGATCAAGAACAATTATGTGAAATATTAGTCGTCTTGTTATTTGCTTTTCAAGATGCCAAATCTCTGAAACAGTTTTAAAATGCTGATGTGATCAAATGCACTGATTGTGGGTTCATTAAAATTAAACCAATTTATCATCTGGAGAGCAGGAAGTAGATATTGGTTTATCACAGTCTTAGGTACAAAGCTGACATTTTCACCCACTGGTGGTATCTTAACATCATCTGTTAGTCAGTAAACCAAACATACTATCATTTATCATCACAGAATAATTGTCCAAATGTTTCTAGGCTAAAGCCAACGAAAATATTTGGATTCAAGATCATCAAATTTAAGGACAATGTGGACATAAACTTCAGAATTTAAGGTAAAGTTTAGGAATTATGGTAGACATAACAATGGGCATTACAAGCTCATTAAACTTTAAAAGTTTCAACCTCTGGGAATAGGAATATACACTGAAAATGTGGCCATTAATATATCACATTAATATTTTGAGGCAAGGTGAAAAATGCTTTTTTACATCATTAAAAATCCTAATCTCTGATATGACATATAGAAATGCAAGGACTTCTTACTTGGGTAAACTGAAAAACATTTCTTAAAGGTAAAGTCTGGACTTGAGTCTCCTGCCAGAGCTAAATGCACACGGTCAATGCATTAAACTAATTCAGCTTGAATGTGGGATCAGAGTGAAGCTCCCATTGTGTGGTAAGTGGTTCATCCTCTGAGAAGCTTGACTATCCACAAAAAAAAATGGAGTGAAAAGTTTCCACTGTAACTCACAATGGCACGTAGAGAGTCTGGTGTAAGCTTGGTGAGGCGTGGATAGCCAGAGAATAATGTCGTACAATTATCTTTATCATAACAGGAAACACTCACCACATGAGGTATTGATGGCGTCACGCAGCTCAGCGTACTTCCACTTGCTCAGCTCGTACTTCTTGGTGCCCGCGGCCGCCTTGGAGGCCTGGACCTGTGGACCTCTAATACAGGAAACAGAAGAAGGACGAAGGAAGTCAGAGACAAAGACCCACAGCCGGGAACTGTGGGGGACCGTCAGCGGGTGATCATTTCCACCGACACCACACCGGTGAGTTTACTGAGAGGGTCGCTGTTAGGCTCATTAAAGGACTGTGCTACACACCCAGTGGGATTCTTCATAGGTTTTCCATCATCCATGACATAAATGTTTCTTTTCTAATAAATTTGAGTTTTATGAGTTGCTATTATTGTGCATATCGGTCAATTATTATTTATTTACTGACCTATGAGGCCAGCTGCCTACAGTCTACACCGGCCCCTTCACGTTGTCCGAGTATCTGACCGGGCACCGGGTTAGCTTCTGTTATATGGCTCTTAAACTTCAGTCTGTTCTCTTCCTGAAGAATTTTAAACACGAAAGCCGTCTATAGATGTGAATTGTTTCAGCAAAACATTAAGGACCTCTTAATGTTTTTAACATACAGGATGGGATCACTTATCTCAATCCTAAAACACAGACAAACTTCAGTCATCTTTCAGATTTTAAAAATCCTGGAAAGAAGCTCTTTATGAGGAATTCTGGATCGGCCCATTGAACTGAGGTACTAGGTCTCTCTAGCTTGTACAGATATTAGATTATGATGAGTTAAAATGGTTTCAGAAGTAACGGATGACACAAGACTTGCAGAACATTCATTTATAAAGACCTGAAATCCTGTAATTAATGGTTTTATTATTATCTGGAACTGATGTGCTAATGCTTCATAGTGTAATCTATTACTAAGAGTGACTTAAGTTGCCAGGTTGTGGAAAAAAAACCCTCATCCAGCATTAAAGTTTGATTTCCTTTTAGCTGTTGAAAGCCTCCAACAGGCCTGTTCGAACATTAATCTTCGGTAAAGGAGCTGCAGGATATCTGGACCTAAATCCCATTTATAACTGCACACTTGATGGATTATTGCGAAGATCAGATTTTAATGATTTCTTATTAACATTTATAATTTTGGGTCCTGGAGATAAACGATCGCACAGTCCAACGGAGGCATCTGAGAAAAGAAAAATAGCACAGGGGAAGGTTTGCTACATCCAGGCAACTCAAATATTTTCTTCTTTTTTCTGACGTGTGAAGCATGAGGGGGACAGTTATTGATCTCATTAATGAAGTTATGGTCTACAGCAGTTTGGTTCATATTTTAACCGTTTGCAGTGAAAGGTGGCTCACAGGCGCTGGAGCCCGGAGGCGGATGTTTGTGCCCAAAGCACTGATGAAAACAGCTGAACCGACGGAGATCAACGGCCTGAACTTTTGCACTGAAATGATGGAAAACCACGATTTGTTGGGCGGATGTGTTCTGTGTAGTGAATAGTTGGATGCTGACTAGTTCATTAATGTCCACGTAAACACAGTCAGTAAACTCTACCCAGGTGAAAGTCATCAGGTGAGACAGGAACTAGTTTTCCACGAGGAACAGAAGCAGCGCCGCGTTCTTTTAACAGCAGCTGGATCATTACCAACGTCAGGGTGAGGGTGAGGAGGACTGAGGGTGTCAGACAGCAGCGTTAGAAAGGAGGAGAGGAGCAGAAGAACAACAGAAGGTGTGAGTACATCATTAAAATGCATGCTGTTTCAGTCTCCAGGCAGCCACACAGCACCTCTGCTGCGCCGGCGTGCGGCCGCCGCGGCGCGACGGCTCACTCCGTTAAATTATGAATGACCGTTTGACAGCAGCGAGCAGCGGCTCCCCTCCAGCTGCTCGCTCCTCTGCAACGCTGCTGACAGGCCTGATTAATCCGTGACCGGGTTTTGCCCCTTTTAAAGCACCAGGAAGTTGGACGCGGGACCCCGCTGCTCCTCTAATCCTATTGGATCTCATGTTTAGCTCGAGCTGGGTCTCGGACCGGGGGCGGCTGTAGCGCGTCTTCACAAGCACGCGGTGACTTTGGTGTGCTGAAAGCGGCCGAGCACTGCCGTCGCCTCGTGCCCCCCGCTTCCCGTCGTCCAATTAACCGCAGACAGGCGAACACGGGAAGCAGGAGGAGGGACGGGCACGGCTTCAGCTGACATCGCTCATTCACAGCGGCGGGGATGCTGACAGGAACACGGGCAGAAAACAGCGTGTGCTCGCAGTAATCTGACAGGACGGGCAGTCGAACCTGCTCAAGGTTAAAGGTTAAAACGCTCTGTGGTGGAGTTTCAGGAGGAAGGATTTGAACTCGAAATCACTGGTAAATGTACGGCTTTGAAATTTTGTGCAGGAAGCAGTTGGTGTGTCATCTGCAGAGGCAGTTACAGGAAACGCTGTTTGTGTGGCTGAAGACGAAGATCTGGAACTCTGGACTCCAGGTTTTCCAGCATTAGGATCAAAAGGCGGACCACCCGAGCAGATCGCCTGCCAGAGCGCGCGCGCTGCATCGTTATCTTGGACGTCCAGGTCAGATCGTGCCCTCGGCTGTTTGCTACACATCTCCCTCCCGTTAACCCCGCCCACATCCAGTCAGAGCCCAAAGAGAAAAATCCTAAAGGGGATTTATTCGGCTCATTCCCAGCTCCACGTTTTTATCCCTGGACTCCAACAGAGCAGCCCTTTGGTTCACCTTCTGTCTGGAACAGTTTAGCTCCTCCCACTCTGAGGCAACACTCTTCTAATTGGCTGCCCCTCATGAGAGTAAGTGGGTGAGTTTTCTAACCATATTAAATATATCACCTCTCTATGACATCATGATGATGCAAGAGAGGAACAAACTGTTGGAAAACGAGCGTCTGGATCAGAACACTCATCAGTGCACACGTGTGCAAAACATCTGAAAAGGTTTTCTTCATAACCATGTTTAAAAAACACTAGAAAAAGGGTTATTATTATTATCAGGACGTGTCCTCGTGCACGCGGCGGCACGCCAACTTTCAAAAAAGAAAAAGAAATCATCTTTACAGTGAAGTGTTATTAATTAACCCTTTAATCAACACCCTTCAATTGACTCATGATCATCAACAATCAATAAACATGATTCATCATTAAAATCTTCTATTCACTTTGATAAGAGAGTGAGCTGATTGGTCATTGAGGTGTGATCCACACGGACGGTTTCTACCCACCGAGACAGAAGTTCGGACATTTCCTTCGCCATTTCCTCCCTAAAAAGCACGATGTTAGGACAGACTGTTAGTACCCTGCCGGCGGAGACGTTTACTTCAAAATCTAATCATCATCATCATCTTCACTAAACAGGGACAGCAGGTACGTGAAAGGAAACACAGGGAGGGTTCAAAATGCAGAGGAAGAAGGAGAAAAACAGGAGTTTATGGCTTCGATTTTCAAACAGCTGCAACTACAACGCTCCAACACGTTTGCACTTCCTGTAACGTCGCCGGCGATCAGAAGCTCGTGCTGCAGTCACACAGTGATCATGTGATCTCGATGCCTTTAAAGAGGATAACTGGAACAAATCTGGAAATATCGCGAGTCTGTCGCTGCTTTACATGCACCGACTACACACGAACTAGCAGCAGGTGAAACACGCAGAGCTGCCTGCTGCAGCAGCTAACAGGAAGCTCCCATCAGAGGCAAACACACTCCACCAATCCTTTGTGGTTTTCTCACTCTGGTGTGACGTACGCGTTCCTTCCCCTGTTTCTCACAAGTAAACTTTGTTTTTAAGTAGAGGCAAAACCAACGAAACGCTAGAGCGTTCCTGGAAACCCGACACGGCTGACGGCTGGAAATCAGCTCCCAGAGAGTTTCAGGTCTGAGCAGAAGGTCGCCAATAAGCTCCTCCCGCATTTCTCGCCATCTGAAATATGTTGAGGTAATTTTGCTACTACTGGTTTCTTTGTGTCCACGTTATAGAAGATGAGGGCGGTCCCTGTGGTGCCACCTCCTCTAAACCCTCCGACCCGAGCCTGCGGAGCTCCACCTTCATCTGATCGTTCTTCTCATCGGCGCCTCGATCAGCCTGTGCACGGAGGCCCTCGTTCATTTCAGAAATACGTATTCATTATGCAGCCTCTGGGCACACGTTTAATGGTCCGAGCGTCCTCCTGGGCGCGAGCCATTAACGACGCTCCTGTGATGTTTACGCGAGTCCTTATTAGGCATTAAATGGAGGAAGGTGAAATCAGGCAGGAAGCAGCTGCTGCAGTTAAAAGAAAGCAGAAAAGGCGCAGCGGCCGTCGTTACGTGTCCACGGCTCCGACTGGCAACAAATCAGAGGCCGCGACGGTGACGCCTGCACTTCCCTCCTACTCAAGTGCCCTGGAGCGGTGAGGAGATTAGCTTAGCTCAGAAAATAAACGACTTAACTTCAGAGTTATTGAGCGTGAGACGTGATGCGGACGGCCCGCACAGCTGCTCTGAATCAAAACGCACTCGGCCGACGCATTTAAGAGAATTTAAACTTCCAGACGACAAAAGAAGACAAACAGGAAGTCAGGGGAGAAGAACGGTAGGAAGGAGGCAAGGATGCCAAAGAAAGGAGGTGAGGGAAAGGAAAGACTACATGTTTAAGTTTACTACTAACACTTTAATGTCTTTCATTGGGATCTGTGAGCTCTGACACACACTGTGTGTAGAAACAGTCGCATTCAGGCGCTTTGACTCACTCGCTCTTCTCCAGACGTCTCAGGCTGTAAATCAGCTGTTTTCTCACGCACGGTGATGTCGGGCACGTTTGCGTCCTCGCGTCGCCCTACAGACATCCCCACTCGGTCCTTCGTGCACATTAAGCTTGTTTTTAAAATCTTGTGTTTTTAAGGCCGGTTCAGCCTTTAGCAGCTGAGACCCATCGCTGCACGAGTCGGCCTTTAACTCCCTGCACACATCCATTATTTCCCAACTGCAGATGGTTCACAACGAAGCAGCTAATACAGGAATACAGGAAGTCAGCGGGTTACCTCGGCAACCGGAGCCTGAAACGTCCACAGACTGCTTCCTGGATGTGAGACACAGACCTGGTTTTAAACCTGAGGCCTCCGTGGATCAGCTGATCGCAGCTCTACAAACTCCAGCTCACTGCGATCATCTCACAGCTGCTTCTCTCCTTCGTCGTTTTGCTTACACGTAAAGAAAAACATCCTTCTTTATTCTCTTAAAGTCACATTTTTATGGCCAGCCTGACCTGAGATCAGCCTGATCATCCCGATGATGTTTGAACGCATGCCTTTGATTCTGTCTCGTTTCCGTGACGACTCTTTTGATCAAATCTACATCTTTAGCTGTGCACGTTTTAAAAGGCGATGTGAAAAACAGAACCTGAACAAAGAGGGCGGGCCAATGCGGCGGATCCACCCGCAGTGTAGAGCGCTACGACGCGCCCTCCGCCGAGTCATGACGTGAAGCATCGCTTTCAGAGAGACTCGGTACACACGTTGCTTCAGGCTAAGTGCTGGGAGAAGAGCGATTGAGGTCGAGGCCCGCCGAAAAACACCGAGTGCTTTATGTCCGAACTCGGCGCTGTGAGCGCACGGCGCCCTGAAGCTGTCTGAGGCGTGTGGTGTGACAGGAAACCTACATGGTCAAGCTCTTGAGCTTTGGGGTGGAGGCAGCAGTGGCGGCGGCGCTGTAAACAGAGGATTACAGGATTATAACGGAGCAGCAGAGCACAACATAACAAAGCAATCAGGGAGGCGAAGGTGATTCCTTCCCCCGAGGCTCATCAGGAAGCCATTCTCCTTCCAAACGGTGATCCGAGGACAGGCCTCGGATTTATCCAACTCCTGAAAGTCACACCTGAAGAAGAACTAATCTGGACTAAAGCCCGCTTTCAGACGCCCCTCGGTGGTCTGGAGGGGAAGAAGAGGCGGGACTAGAGAGATTTCTGCATGTTTTTTCCTACAGTCGATTTAAATCACCTGAAATTATCTCCAGATGTTTTATTTCATTTACGCTGCAACAACGAGAAGACGCACATCAGCTGGCCGTGAAAGCCGCTTCCTGATCAACTGTCCAATTAACCTCTGACCTCTTGTGTATTTAAAAAAATCAGTTGAAGTTTCTGCTTTATTTTTCTTTGTTTGGTAATTATTTAAGTTTTTTTAGGATTATTCTTTTATGATTAATGAAAAAATATTTAAAACCGTCTTTGACTAACATCAAATATCGACATCGGTATATATCAATAAAAATACGCCTTTCTACGGCTGCAGGGTCGAAACCCTCACAAGTCTAATGTACCTGAGTCTGGATCAAGTTCCCGATGGGTGAGAATCAAACCTGGAGCTCAAATCTGGATTTAAATGATTTGAATGTAAGTTAATTCAAGTCACTGTGTTCAAACCAATGACTCCGTTAGCTGGAATCAGAGGCAGAGCCGGGCTGGCAGATTGTTACAGCATGCAGAGGGTTTGTTATGGTTCGAAAGGTCAAAGGTCAGGTGTGTGGGAGTGAGGGGGTTAAATTAAAGGGTTAAGAATCGACGGGTCTTACGCTGATCGCTCTGGGGACGATGGAACTGAGGAGCCGTTACTGGGAGGAAAAACAAACAAAAAGAAAACAAAGAAGAAGAAAATGATTAAACTCGGGATCAGAAGGAGACGATGGTTCCTCCAGGACGCGTCCGACTGGGATTCAAAGACGTCTCCGTCCTGTGAAGACGTCTCTTTAAACTCGGGCTTACCTGCGCAGGCCCGAGTCGTTGGCCACCTCCTCGGGAATGAGCTCAGCCTCGCTCTGGGCGATCCTCAGCGCCAGCTCCCTGTCCCGCCTCTCCTGCTCCAGGACGGCCTGCCGAGCCGCCTCCTCCTCGCGCTCCGCCTGCAGCTGCAGCTCCATCTCCATCTGAACACACACACACACACACACACACACACACTGTCGTTCAGTCACCGCACACCTGGCGAGTCTCCGCTGCAGTTAACATATGTTCACGTGTGGAAGAGCTGCTGCAGCAAGCTTTCACTTCACTTTCTGAAAGCTCCCACTTTGTCGACCATCTGCTGGTACAAACATGTCTGCCAGCGTCGCAGCGGCACGGCTGGCGTGTGACGCTGCGTCAGCGCGGGAAGGTTCAGCTGCTCGCGCGCGCGCAGAAGCTTTCAGCTGCAAAACATCAGAGAAGCTGCAAAAGCACAACGACTGACTGATCGCTACCTTCACCTGGTGACGAGGCTGGACTCGGAAAACTCGTCTGAGTGCAGGTGAAACTGAAAAGTTCGACAGAGACAGGAAACTGGGACCGTTAGCCTTCAGAGTAAAAGTAGTTTTATAAAGGTGCAACTTTTACTTTGAAGGAGAACTTCCTGAGGTTGATTTCACTTTTCATGGTTTCACTGCAGCTTGGAGACTAGTTTGAGAGCGTTTGCAGACCAGATTCTGGCAACCTGCTGGTTTCTGCAAATGATTCCATCGAGCGACCTCCCGAGGACGCAGACTTGTTTACATGATCATTATGATGCTATCAACATCGGCAAGCAGGATGCACATTTCGTGTTGTGTTTTTTCGAAGTTAAATAATAATTTTCGATTGTTCCCTCGATAAGGAAAACATTGAGGGAACAGTTTACAGTGCCTGAGATAGGGTTACCGGGGCCCCGCCCTGGAGCCAGGCCCAGGGAGGGTGCCCGAGGGCGAGCGTCTGGTGGCCGGGCACAGCCCGAAAAGGGGACATGATACAAGCGGTGGAAATGAGCTTCCTCTGAAGGGTGGCTGGCCTCTCCCTTAGAGAGAGGGTGAGAAGTTCAGCCATCAGGGAGGGGCTCAGAGTAGAGTCGCTGCTCCTCCACATCGAAAGGAGCCAGCTGAGGTGGTTCGGGCTTCTGACAAGGATGCCTTCTTGGAGCCTCCTGGGTGAGGTGTTCCAGGCATGTCCCACTGGGAGGAGGCCCTCGGGCAGACCCAGGACACGCTGGAGAGATTATATCTCTCGGCTGGCCTGGGAGCGCCTGGGGGTTCCCCCGGACTAGCTGGAGGTGGTGTCTGGGGAGAGGGAGGTCTGGGCTTCTCTGCTTAGGCTGCTGCCGAGGCTGAAAACGTGCCTCGGTGAGTTTTGTCTGCACAGAGCGCGTGCAGCCAGTCTCTGCACAGACACGCTGAGACGCTGCATTCGTTCAGCGATGTGCTGTCAAAACACGGAGCGAGGAAGACAAAGTGTGCGTGCAGCTCTGTGCGTGCGTCAAACATGGGTTTGCTTTTTTTGTGTGAAGTTTATAATAAAACCAATAATCAGTTCAAGCTTCCAGAGTTAATAGCAAACGTCCGTCCGTTTCTAATGACAGATGTGTGAGTGGGCCGACCTTCCCAACCTGTGGAATAAAGAAAGATGACGCCATCTTCTCCTGATTGGACGATGATCTCGAAGCTTTGATTAATCGCACAGCCATTCGTATCACTGCTCAGTGATAACACAGTCCAATAATCGCTGACTGAGCTGCTCGTTAAAGCGGGAACGACAGGCAGCGAGCAAGGGGCGGGGCTAAAATAGATGATTAATGCTCCGGCTTCCACTTTCCATGGTGAATCAAGGGAAGCGGCTCCTTGACCGGCTGGGGAAGGTCGCGGGGATCTGAAGGCTGTCACTTCATTACCTGAAGTTCATCTTTCTTTAAGGTGTGGACGATTTCTTCAACCTTCACGTGAGGCCGCGTCGCTCCGCAGCCTTTAACAGGTTGCATAAGTTTTGTCCACTCCGGGAATATTCGGGATATTTGCAGGTTAGTAGCTGCAGAATTATCCAGAATGTTCATTTTAATTTATTACGCAGCTGCTTTTTGTTTACGTTCCTGCTTCATGGTGAAACAACTGAAGGTTTGGAGCCAGCCGAACGCAGCTGGGTTTTTAATGGGAATTTAGTTGTCAGCTGTTTCAGGGACAAGTTGGATTTAAGAGTCTCCACATGCTGTTTTTTTTTTTTTATTGTTTCTGTGGTCTTTCAGTGTTTGTTTTGGACTGGTTAAAGCTCACACCTGGAGAAAACCCTGAGCAACTGGAGAGGAGAGCCTGAAAAATGAAGCCAACACTGAATCGCCAAAAGCTGCAGTTTCTCTAACGTCCACTTGAGGCTCCAGCAGCAAGTCTGATGTTAACATGTCCAGCTTTACAGCAGAAATTTAAAAAAAGGGAGGGTTTGCTGTTCAGACCATGCACGCATCATCGGTGTTCGGCTCAGATTGAATATGAGCAACGAGAAAGAAGACAAATCGCTGCAGTATATTAGTGGCTTTTTAGAGACGACGGCAGACGAGATTTTGTGAGATTTATTTATTTATTAGAAAAAAGTCTACCTTTTTTTAAAATTAGCATTAGATTGGCATTAGAGCTGACAGTACAAAAACCTGTCTGAATCTGGAGCCAATAAGGGGGCAGTAAGAGGCGTCTTTTAGCTCTAACAACACAAAGAACGTCCCTGGGTCATGTCAGGTCAAAGGTCACTGCCTGCACACATGTGATTTGACCTACTGGGGATCCACTGAATGCAAATGTGACTAAATTCTGACCAACAGCAGAGGAGCAGCAGCGATCCCTGTGGACGGATGACAGACACCTCGCTGTGGCGAGCTCATCGATCCTTTGAACAGCTGAGCTAAGAACGATGACACGATGGCTGATTGTGGAGCAGAGACCGATTTGATACGACTCTGATGGGTCACGTGATCTCAGCATGTCACTTCCAAACACTTTACATTTTAGATCGTAACGACGACCCAAACTTCACGGCGTCGAGGATGTGTCCCCCCCCCCCGAAAGAAAAAAATCCTGAGGCCCGTTAGACTCGGCACTACGACTCATGAATATTCTGAGCAGAGCAAACGTGCCGAGAAGCCCAACGGCTCCGAGTTGATGGAAGTGCAGCAGATTTGTGAGTAACCTGGCCCAGGGGCTCCGGGCCGCCGGCCAGCAGCTTTGATCTGAACAGCCACCGAAATCTGCACTTGATCCGGGCCAGGTCGACGCCCCAGGGACCCGAAAGGTACCAGCCGCCACGGCAACAGATGGGCCGGCCGGAGATGTGCTAAATGATAAACATAAAACCCTGTGACCATAAAACCCGCTATCACTCGAGCGCACGCACACACAGCATCTGCAGAGAGTATCAAAGAGTAGACCTGCACACATGACGCCTCACACATGAGCGTCATGTGTGAGGCGTCACAGCTGCTTTAAAAGCATGTCTGGCCCACCTGCAGTCTCGCCGACTTCGCCACACCAACAGTTTCCATCACAGACGATAAAAGTGTCCTCAGTGATTTAAGTCGTTGCTTTGGACATTTTAGAGCTTCAGCATTACTTTGAAGAGGTCAAAGTCAGGGATTTCAGTTGGCTGCAGACCCGTGTCAATCAAAGAGGCCACGCCCCCAGCATGTTTATTTCTGCTGTAAATTTGGCGTCAGCTGGGATTGAATCATGACATGTCCTGCTGGTCCTCCTTTAGCTTCCTGTCTGCTCCACCAGCGTCTCTAACCCACTTTATTCTCCTTCATATTCAAACCCAAAAAAAGGAGCCACGACGACATCTGCTGCTTTTGCTTCTTCTACGTTGTAGTGCTTCTTCTCTTCATTCTGTAAGCTGTGTGCTGGGTTTTGTAAAGCGTTGTGGGACGTGTGCGTGTTAGCAGTGTTACACTCCTTCAGAACATCAAATCTTTATGAGTTCCACAAAGCTACACCATGACAAATGTTTTAATCTACAAAAGAGCGTACAGCTCGCGTGCAGGCGTGGCTCTTCATGAAGCATCGCCTCATTCTGCTGCTGTCTGCTCCCCCAGAGCGACTTCAGCTCCTCTGCTAACTCCACAAAAACCACAGCTGTCGAAGAAGAAACGCAGGTTAGGTGTTTCCTGTCAGTCAGTCCAATAATTAATGCTGCGGTTCATTTAGTGGCCACTCGAGGCTCCAGAAGTGACTCTGAAGCAGTTAAATGTATAAATAAACCCTCCGGGAAGTCTGCGCTCCAGTTCTGGCGAGGGAAGCTCGCAGTGCGTCCGCCAAGCTAACCAGCCTTAGCCAATAGCGTGAGAACTCCGCCCTCTCACCCAAACACGGTCACTTCTGGTTTCACATGACAACCGTCATTCAGAGTGCGCTTATGTGACAGACTGCTGCTGACAAAGAGCCAAAGATTAAAAGTCTGTTATTTACAGACAACACCGGTTCATCATCATAGTTAATAAGTCAGCTGCAATCACACCGACAGAGGGACTGACTCGAAAACACTACAACCCCTGAACTACTCTGAGCTGCTCTCAGTGGCCGGCCTCACTGTGACGCACACAGACAGAGAGGACCATCGGAGACTGTGATGGAGAGAGATGAAGAGCGGCCGGGCTCCTGCGGGAACAGCCAGAAATGGATTAGAGCAAAAACAGAGCTCCACGGGAGGGATTTCAGGGCTGTAACTCAGCCGTGCTGCAAAGACAAATCTGTCAGGATGGAGACACAAAACTGCCTGACATCAAGCCCGGCTGCTGGCCTTCATTTAGAACTTTATCTGCAGACTTTTGGCGATTTCTAACATTGAGCAGTTATTTGGGGGGAGGTTTTTGAGGTCAGCTGGGATTTGAAATTCGTGGTGCTGGTGAATGTTTGACTTCAGCTCATTTCATGTCACTGTGTAATTACAGGGAGGGCTCGGTTACACTCTACAGCCCTTCCCACTTTAAGTCAACTTTCTGTTGATTGGCTGCCCCTCATAGGACAGGAGGTGGGCCGGCCCTCTGGGCAGATCATCACTATATTAGGGATATCCCCTCTGTATGACGTCACACAGGTCAAGAGTAGAAAAAACAAAGTGAACCTGAGCATTCGGCTCTCACAGAGTATTTGTGCACACACGGACTATTACTGAGCCTCTCGTCATGTTTAACACGGTTTAAATCAGGTCTAAAAGAAAAAAAAAAAACCCACCCAGCAAAAACAGGAAAAACAATATCTCCGACATGCAGCACTCAGCGACAGTGGGGAGGAAAAACTTAACAGGAAGAGACTCCAACGGAGCCAGGATCAGGGAGGGGCAGCCAGTGTGCTGGTGGGGCTACAGCGGAGGAGGATGACGCACAAAAAAACCCAACGGGTCCTTTTATTTTCATGAAATATAAAATTTGTTGATTTTCATCCATCACAACAAAATGTGAACGTGTTTTTGTAACCATGGAAACAAGCAGCAGCCCACAGACTGCACTGAACTCAAACCCGTGACGTGTTTCGACAGCACGGTCGGCACCGTTGCCTCGAGGGCCGTGGGTTCAAACCCGGGCAGGGCCCCTCTGTGGGGAGACCTTCTCCAGGATCTTCATAATAAAAAAAGGTTTTTTGTAACACAGAAATGTTAGAGGTGGAACGGAGCGCTGATTTAGGAACGTATTTCTGGACATGTTGCACTTTGTGTTCGCAGTTGTTTTACACAAATGAATAAAAGTTAAAAACACAGGTTTAACCTTGCCTGTCTAAACTAAGGACACATTTTGTAAATAAATGGAACCCTTGGAGAAGGTGTCCTCATTCTTACTCCTGTTGTACCAAAATCCAGAGTGCCACACTCTCAAACAGCCCCTTTAATAGACGCTGGACTGTGAAGCTGCAGGACCCGTCCTGTAAATCATCTGCAAACAGCCTCCAGGGTTCAAAACAACAAAGGCCAACAGAGCGCTGCTGTCTGCAGGCCGCCTGCAGCGACACACACCCACCTGAATCCGCCTCTCCTCCTCCTCCCTCTTCTTCCTCTCCTCCTCTTCCTGCTTCCTCTTCAGCTCCATCTCTGCTTTCCTGCAGAGACGAGACACAAAAGCAGAGATGAGGACAGAAAAGCGGAAAGACGGCAAAACACATTCGGGGGAAGAGAAAAACATCAGAGATGCAGCGCTCCTCTGTGTGCTCCTCCATGTTGAGCCCTCATAAACACTCAGATCTGAATGTAATCAGTGAAGGCTTGCGTCGTGACACCTACTGCCTCGTGTTCCGTGTGTCTCCAGAAGAATCAGACCTGCTTTTCGAACTTTCATTCTGACGCTTTAGTAACAGCAGTAAAAACAGCTGGCAGGGGCACAAACACGACCGACGCATTATCAGCAGCGTCCACTCGGCCCGGCTGGAACCTTTTACCAGAGGCATCATTTTCAAACAGAGTAAATATTTTGCTTTAAAGGGCTTTTTCAGAAGCTTGTGGCAGGTTACCGATCTGTAAAAACATCTGGTTTGTAGCTAACGCTTTTAGCTCCATTTTTGGTCTCCACCAACGACTCGTTATCACCTTTAAAACTTTTTGTGTCCAGCCAAAAAAAAAAAAAAGACGTAATGTCGGAAAGGTGCTCCGTACGAAAATCACATTTAAAGTGGAAAAACTGAAACAGACGTGTTGGGTTCTCCTCATTTCCTGTCGCATATTAATAATAAACGAGGTTTCGATGATAAGTGCACATAAATGCTGAGAGCTCAGAGTCACGCTCCTGCACAGAAGCCCCGCCTACCTCCTACTTTATGAGGGGTGGCCAATCAGAAGAAAATTCTCTTGAAAAAAGGGAGGAGCTAAAATAGCGTGTTTAAATATAATTTTAAGTAAAGGTTAAAAGAGGATTTTGCTGAGCTGTGAATCATGCAAAGCTACTCTAGCAGAGTCTTACACAAAAAAAAAACCGAGTAGCTGGAAATGAGCAGAATGGATCCAGACTAATCCCTCAAAACTAATTTCATTTTGGGTTTTAAGTTGACATCAAATCGTTCATCTTTGCAAACTGATAAAAGAGTGATGCTGCGTTACTGGACGACATATCAAACCAAAAAAATAAACTTAGAGTTAATGAACCCCCGCGTAAGACTTTATCATTTAGACAACACACAGAATCAAGCATGTATTTTAAAAATCTCTCTAAAGAAGGAGAAATGAAGAATATTTAGTAATTAGCTGATTGATGGATTCCTCTGTTGTGCTGCTCTTCGTCGTTGTGCGCTCACCGGAAAACTATCAGAGCAGCGAAGCGCCGACTTTTGGCCTCTTTGCTACCGCCGCCTTATCCTCGCCGGTCATGCAGGACCTGAAGGTTATTGTGCAGCTGCACACGCCGGGGCCGCCTTAAATAGAAACGTCATCCTTGTGTGAAAAAGACGACAGAACGCGGGGCTCAGAGTCGTCGTCGGGAGAGCAGATTCTGGTTTCTCATTAGCTGGCAGGCTTTACCGTGTTCTTACAGATAATATAAGGATATAAGGACGAGCCGCCGTCGTGACCTTGAGTCTGCGACCTTCAGGTAAATCCTGGGGGTTCATCACTCGCAAGAAGAGGAGGATAAAGTGAAGGGAAGAGGGCCATAAAATTCAGGCTGTCGTCTCTAATGTCTTATATTAGCAGCTAGTGGTTTGTGACGAACACAATGGCCCCCATCAGTCCTCCTAAAAGACCTTCTATCCCGCTGCAAGCAGCAATGTGGGGGACAAACCCGTGTGAGGAATACGAATGCCACAATCTGGGCGGGAAATGAAATTTTCCATGTAAGCGAGCGCGGCGTGTGATGGATTCAAATCCTCAGCAGTCTCTTAAACATCAAAAAGACCCGAGGAAAAGGATAAGGAGTGAAAACGGAGCACGGGAGGCGGCGCGTCGTCACTCCTGGATGGTTTTCTCAGCCCTGCAAATACCACGCTCCGAGGAGGGCTGTAAGAGCTCTGATTGGACGATAGTCTGAGGCCACCTGCACAGACTGAGCCCCTGTAGGCAGGTTTGGCGCTGATGCTGGGCTGTTGAACTTTGAATGAACTTTTTAAGGAGGACGGCTGGTATTTGTGCACGTTAAGCAGATAAAACAGAGCGTGTAGTTTCTTTACTAAAGCTCCTCTTTCATTCGCTACAGGAGAGTCGTACGCGTGATCTTCAGGGCGAGCTGTCAAAGCCCTGAAGATGTTTAAAGATAACTGTTAAGCTCATTTTTTTTGTTTTACTCCCATGTAACGTCTGAGGTTCATTTTTAAAGACCGTCCAGATACAGAGAACTTCGTGCCCTTTTCATTTTGGCCGGAGTTTTGAGAGGTGATTTCAGAGGTGGACGAGTCTGCCGTCACTTCAGTATAATGGAAGCAGTCGCGCTCGCCTCGTGATCCGCTCCAAAGTCCTCAAGCTGAAAGAAAACTCAAGCTTTCAGAGCTGAAGAAGGCCTTTAGATGAGAGGCGAAGTCCATCTGCCTTCAACCCGGGTCACTGAGCCCCTGCACAGAAACACCTCTGATTTATTAGCTACTCATATTTGCTCTCACAGATTTTATGCCTTAATTTCAATGTTATGCTCCAGTGACGCCAAAAACATTTTTTTTTAAATAGCAGTTACTGATGAGCTCACAGAGGGCTGTTGGACGAGTGCACATGCTGTGCGTTGTTAGGTGGTTGCTAGGCAGCACTAATAACGTGTGTGTGTGTGTGTGTGTGTGTGTGTGAGACACCATGGCTTTCAGGAGATGCACAAACTCTACAAGTGGGTCATTTTAGCACATTGCTAGGGGGTTGCTAAGCAACCTGACAACATCATAACATCTGATACAGGGGCCTGAGATGCACCTGTGTGCCACTGATGTTTGACGGCGTAGGAGGAGTTGGCGTGTTTTACAGTGGGGGTTATTTTATAAGACAGAAACCTGAGACTGTGTCTGCAGAGCTGCGGCGCTGAGGTGAAGCTGAAAAACCCGACGTCGTTCACAGAAGGTGGTGGAGAACAAAAACAGATAAAAAAAGAGTGAACGTGCAACTAAAACACAACTCCAGCTGGACAGCGAAGGCTCCTGAAACCAACAAGCCAATCAAAGGGATAAATGTAGCTTTTCCCATTTATCAATCCTCGGGTATTTAAGGTTACATGGCAAACACTTTATCCTGAAGTGCACACATAGGTACACGCACACGCGCACAGCTGTGGTAAACGATTGTCTGTTGGGGGTGTGGCTCTAAGACGGTGACCTCGGCTTCCTCACTGTTGCTCTCCTGTGATGATGGACGCCGGGGAGCTGCAGCTCCTCCTCCTGCTGCGCTTCTATATACATGAACCGGTTTGGAGCGGATGTTTCATGCTGGAACTCTGCGCTGGGCCGTCTGAGTGTTCTCGTCTCAAAAACACCACAGAAAAAAAAAAAAGCACTTCTACGAGGGCCTCTCCATTTTTGGCCGCGACAGCAAAACAAAACTATCTCAGTGAAGAGGCCGAACACGTTCGAGTACCCCAACCTTAAAGCCCTCCCGTCCCACTTACAGCCGCCGATCCTCCTCCTCCTGCTTGCGGCGCTGCTCCTCCTCCTCCCTTCGCTTCCGCTCTCTCTCCATCTCCTCCTGGATGCGTCGCAGCCGCTCGCGCTCCTCCTCCTCCTTCTTTTTCTTCTGCATGTCGGTTAGCAGCTTCTCCGAGCGGCTCACCAGGCTCCTGTACTCGTGGTCGATGTCGATCCGGGTCATCATGGTGGTCTGCAAGGCACAAACACAGGTCGTACTTACAGTCAGGTCTCACACACACAAGGAAGCACCGATCCAGCACCGGGATCGGATCTCCGGACCGTCCAGACTCAGCTGGATGGAGAATCCGTGCAGGCTGATCGGTTTCACTGCATCACGAGAAAGCGCTCCACCCCCACCTCCAGCCTCGAGCTGCGAACACATTTCTTTACCCGAGCTTCACACTTCATCCTTATTATTATTTCATCACTCACT
The DNA here is from genome assembly GCA_015108515.1 of Hemichromis elongatus. NCBI lineage: Eukaryota > Metazoa > Chordata > Actinopteri > Cichliformes > Cichlidae > Hemichromis > Hemichromis elongatus. The sequence goes on from VUQR01006031.1 coordinate 25,864, forward strand.
TGAATGAGAAATATTTTTCAGATTTATTTTTCCAGTATTTTCTCATAAATTTTCCTTCAATTTTCCACTTTCATTTTATTTTTGCTCAAACTTTCCCGTCTTCTTATTGTAAAAGTCTCATCTCATCGCACAAACATATGACATTTCTGTGCTGAGGCGCTGTTGGTGCAGGCCCCGTCTGATATCTGTGACCACAGAGGGCAGAAGTCTGCCTTTAAGTCTCTGCCCGGGCTACACGAACTCCCCCGGGAGCGTCGGTCTTCTCACGGTTCACCGGCACGGCGTGTTCAGGTGTCATCGGGGCGCGATCTGACGTCTGACAGACAAACGCGGGCGGCGGTGTAAACCTGAGGAGGGAAAAGTGTTGAGCCTCAGGATGATGAATATTCATGTGCATCTGCTGTCACGGCGCCACTTTTTCCTCCGACCGGCTGTCACTCCACAACAAAGCCGCGGGGCGGAGTCTGACGTGACGGGGGCCTTTCAGTCAGACTTCCTCCGCTGGCGTTTGTCCCTCTTATCCCGACACGTACCGCGGCGAGCACCTGTCAGCCTCACGCCTCCACCACTTCCCTCCAGGAAGAAAAATGACAGGGAAGCTACGGCGTGCTAAATAATGGAAATCAAACAACAACAAAAAATCCACAGCGGCACGTTCAGGATTTATGACATCCACGTGAGAAGAAGAGCTGACGATACAGTCAGACAAAGCACTCAGTTTAATCCAGTTTAACGGCAAACACCATTATGACAGTGAGAGCGTCGCTTTAGAGGCCGAGTGCCTGCGAGACAAACATCCTCAAATCACCTTCAGTCAGGACGCTTCATCCTTATTGGTCGGCCTGTGACGATGCATCAGGACCACAAAAAGTAATAAAGAAGTAAAGAAATAAATATGAAAGGAGCAGCAGACAAAAAAAATGTTAAAAATTTGACCAACTTGACCAAAGTGAAGTGAAGAGAAATTTTAAAATAAAATTGCGACAATTTTTCTCAATAAATATATTTTTTTTTTCATGTATTTTCCAATTTTCAGTATTTTTGTTCTAAATCTGCAAACTTTTTCTCATAAATGTTGTAATCATCTCATTTCAGTTCTCATAAACATGGCACTTTTTTCCCAGAGCACAACAATGAAAACGAAACGCCGTGCGCGGCCAAACTACGCGCCACACCCACCTTGATTTTGACCATCAGGGTGTCGATGGCGGCGTCCAGCTCCCGGACCTGTTTGCTCATCTCCTGCTTGCCCTCCTTCAGCCCGCCCACCACCTCGTTGAAGCGGTCCATCCTCTTCTTCAGGTGACGCACTTTGACTAACCCGTCGATCCTGCGACACAGACACAAGGCCTCAGTAATGAAAAGTATCAGAGGGAGAGAGCGCCGATGGGGGGGGCTGCTCTGCTGCAGAGCTCGCTAATTACTCGCAGAATAATCTCAACCACAGTTTGAGCTGCAACACTTGATTAGTTTCTGTGACGACTCGCCTGCATCTGATCGCCTCGTCATTTTAACCACACTTAAACCGCATCTTTTTACTCAAGACAGGTTTATGGTTGACAATCACAGGTGGCACCATTTAGCTCGATATCTTAAGCAGGCGTGTGCAGCGGGATTCGTGGATGCGGGCGTGTAAAGTCTTGTTCAGCACTTGGACTCGACGTCCGGGCTTCACACGCGCGACCGAAACCATATTTATGACGTGCCAAACGTGGCCTCTGTGCCAGCTCCACTTTGACGATGCTCATTTCATGCTTGTCATCTTGTCATGTCGCTTCGCTCAATCTCAATTTGTGCCCAAACTCTTCCCACTGGTCATCAGCGCACCCCCCACCCGGCCTCTGTAATCACACACTCCAGCACGTCCCACAGCGAGAGACGCAGCGTGGAGCCGTGGGTTGTTTATCGACGAGAGATTGGCGGTAACAAGCAGAGCTGAAGCGGCCGTCTCCGAGGAAAACGCGACACCGTGGACATAAAAGAGGCAACAAAGAGGATCGGGTGCAAAGAAGAGGATGAAGAAAACAAGGGAAGAGGTAGAGATGGAGAAGAAAAGGAAGGGGGGGTAAGGAAGTGATGGAGGAAACCCACCGTGGTTTGTGTTTCTTCCTGCACAGCCACATCCGGACCGTCTTCTGCATCTGGATGCAGGCGCTGGTTCGATACAGGATCTTGTTCTTCACTGTGACAAACAGAAGAAAAGAAGGAGGAGGAGATGGGAGCGTTAACCTCAGAGCTGAGAGCAGCGAGGTCACCGCTGCACTGCCAGCAGGAAACCAGAGCTCCATGTGTGACACATCAACGCAGCAGAGCCAGAGTTTCCATTCAGAATCCCAACGTGTGAGTTGGTTTATCCAGTCTTTACCTCATTGGCTAACGGCCTATCAGTCGCGACACAGGACTCATAAACAGTCATTTATTGCGAGTCTCACAGCATCTCCTCGTGTAAGCAAACCTCTACACTACAAGAGTGCTCCACTCTAAGCTGGACCATAATTTAAAAAACCACAGAATCAGACCTTCAGGAAATCTTTCCTTTGGTCTAACTTCTCACAGCCGTGGAAACAACTCGGCTTACTTCTGCCAGCCAGAGTCTTTGCTCTCAGACTGCTGGTTTACTCTTTACTAGGATAGCTAAAAGTCTTTAGCCTGGTCGTCCTTGAGGTTTCTTCCTGTCAAAAGGACGTTTTTCCTTCCCGCTGTCACCAAGTGCTGGCTCACAGGGATTGATTGTTGAGGTTCTCTGTATTAATGAAGGGTCTACTGTCACAATCCTGGGTCTTCTGACGCAGCGTTTTGAGTTTTAGTTTATTTTGATGTTTATGTTCAAGTCCTTTAGGTTTTCTAAGTTCATTTCTACTACGTTATAGTTCTTTGTTTATTAGGTTCCCCTTGTGTCTTCGACCCTGTGTTTGTCTGTGTCTCATTATGTTTCCTCTTTAATTTTGAAGAGGTCTTGTGTTCCTATGTTCAATGTGTTTAGCGTTACCCTTTCCCTGTGATGTCATTCTGTTCATTTGTGTCCCACCTCCTGTGTGTATTTAGTCTGTGTGTTTTCGTCACCTTTTGTTTTGTACTGTTTTTGCCAGCCTTAATAAATGGCTCGTTTTCGTCACACTTGTTTTGCCTCTTTGCGTGTGGGTAGATGCGTCTCTGACAGCATCACCATCAACACTGGAGCACCACAGGGCTGTGTCCTCTCACCACTGCTCTACTCCCTCTACACTTCAGACTGTGTGGCCACCCACGGTTTGCTGACGACACAGTGGTGTTGGGCGCCATCTCCAACAACGATGAGGCGGCCTACATGGATGAAGTGGAGAATCTGGCATCATGGTGCCAGGATAACCATCTCCAGCTGAATGTTGGCAAGACCAAGGAGCTGGTGGTGGACTTCAGAAGGAGTCAGCACAGAGACTACAAGCCCATTATCATCAATGGAGCTCCAGTGGAGAGGGTGCAGTCCTCCAAGTATCTCGGTGTCCACATCTCCTCAGACCTGACGTGGTCTGCCCACATTCAGGCCCAGTCCAAAAAGGCAAGGCAGCGCCTGAATGTGGG
>VUQR01006035.1:1731-16792 GCA_015108515.1 Hemichromis elongatus
AACTGCTTATTTCTTAACAGCACAACAAAACATTGTTGGTCTTATTGCGTGAAGGACATTAATATTCCACTGAGCTTTACTGGGTAAAGTTACATTTGAATCAACAAACAACTTATTCCTTTCACACTGGAAATGACTGGTTTCCCTGTGAACAGCAAGTGTTGTAGCCCCTCTTAAAAGGTGTGAGAGAAGAAATAGAAAACATTAGACACTAGAAATGTTTTCAGTGTAGGAAAAACAGAATTTATGCAGGAGTCCTGGATTACAACATAAAGGCATTTGTGCTTGCGTTTCAGTTAGGCTCTTTTCTCTTGACAGTTACATTATTGGAAATTTTTTGGAGATTGGTTATTGTCCTGGAAAGATTACTCCTTTCTATGGGAGTATTTTTTTTAAGTACCTGATACATAAACACCTTTTGTCACGGAAGGTGTCATTCATTAGCGGTTATGAGCCTAATGTGCTACCCATCTGCTAATCTCCCACCTTTGGAGTCGATAATTTGATTATTCGTATGGAGCACAGATTCATCTGCAGTTACGCTTAATGCTGCTGGCTGTGAACAGATGCTGAAATGTGAACTTGCAGCCCTCTGGCCTCAGCTTCATGCGGCTTCAAGCAGAGATCCGTTGTCCTGTGCCATTCAAACACACAGCGATGACCACCGACAGCGGGACAGCACCAGCTCAGTCTTATTTTCAGAAATGGAAATAAGGAGCAGCTGAAGCCCAGGAGGAGGATACAATTCAGACACTTGACACACAAGTGAGGCTGACATCAGCGGTTACCAATAGAATACCAGTTGTGCACGTATGCCAACACATGAATGCTTTTTTGGCTTTGACTTTACCCACATTGCCAGCATTACTTGACTTTCCTTGACCATCTGTGTCCTATTATGTGTTATAGGTATTAGCTATAAACCAAAGTAAGGTCTAAAACAAATAATCTGTGCTATGGGATGTGTTTGTAGCCATCTAGAGTACTTTACAGGGAGGAATTGTAGAATATGTTTATGTCTTGAGTGTGATTCAATTAATTATCCAGCCTGAATAAACACAGAAGTTTTTCTTGGACACTTGGATAATTAGCTTTGGTTGTTCGTAGAGAGATCACCAGTAGTTGAGGATAGTTCTTAAACTAGCAGAACATTCAGCTTTGTCAAACGAGGGCTTTGCAACGGTGCTAACCAACGTGCCACCGGTTGCCTCACGGCAAGAATATCCTAAGTTCAATTCCACCATCAGACCGAGCTCTTTCTGTGTGGAGTTTGCACGTTCTCCCCGTGTTTGCACGGGCTCTGCCTGGGTACCCCCACAGTCCAAAGACACTAAATTGCCTACAGTTGTGAATGTAAGTGTGAATGTTTGACCCTGAAAAGGATAAGAAGAAGAGAACGGATGATTATTCTTTAAATTGCAAGCTAAATAAATCCATACACGTGAGCTGTTCACTCGTCTCTCCATAGAAACTCAGATGTTCATGGCAGCTTGAAGTGATCCTGAGGTTGAGCATATGTAGAAGGCTAACCATTAAACTCCTCAGTAATGGGGAAAAAGCTTTCAACACAGAATATTATTCATCTGACATTTAGTACAGGTTTACCAGTGTAGTGACTTCAGTAACAAAAGCTGCAGTCACCTGCCTCGGTTATACATGTTGGGCATAAAACTGGGGAGGTGAGGAGGAGCCACTGACCGCCGTATAACATACCAGCGACCTATCAATGGTCTTTAAATTTCAATAAACAAACGCTGCTTTCATACAGGCCTTTGCTGGAGCATGAAAGCAATGACTAACAAGGTTAAAGGGGGAGACTGTGTGGTCATAGACTCAATGTAAAGCTGCTGTATTTTCTCCAGTGTGTGTTAAAGCAGCACTTCATATCACAAGCTCATTATATCTGAGCCATAAAGTGATTATAGGCTCCAGTAAGGCATTGTTCTGCTGTTGACAGGATTAAATATGACTTTAGAGAGAGGGAGCGTCACTGCTCTCTGCTCAAGTGTTTGCTTGCTTTGTATAAGCCAGAAGTGAAAGGGGCCGCGCATTTGACTATTTGCCAGCTGCGGTACACCCTCCCTCTGTTCTTTTGCACATTTATCTCCTGCCAGTTTGTATATCCATCTAGACCTGTCTGCTTTGTTCTCGTTGAAGGATTCAAAGAAAATCCTTGAGACACCAAAGGCTGTAAATCTCAGTGTGACACTGATCAGTATCTGTCGTTCAGTGCGAGTGTTGAATTCCAAAAGAAATGAAAGTAAGCGCCGAGTGCGGCGAGTTACTTGAGATTCACTACTGCTGACTTGATTTGGATGTAATTGTTTTTTCTTTGTTCTAGTTTAGTTTCTTTGATTATGGAGTTTTATTAATACTACATAATTGCCGGGTTCTAACAAAAATCTTTTTCTGCAGAAGAAGAGTGGAGTTGTGAAGACGCAGGAGAAGAAGGAGAGGTGGAAGGAGAAAAAGGTGGCAAAGCGTCAGAAGAAGGAGGACGAGGAGGTGGAGGAGGAAGAGGAGAATGTTCAGCCAGCGGTGGATCCCCTGGAGAACGGCTTCCTTCATCACGCCCAGCGGGAGCAGGAGAGGATGAATGAGAGGCTGCTGAAGAAGACTTACTCCAAGAAGAACAAAATGGTCAGTGTGTGCCTGCACGGCATTTTAAAGTCAAAATATCCCACCGGATAGAAGTTTAAGTAAAGTTACAAAGGTTGCATGCATGTTGCATGGATTCTTGGCTTGTGTTTTGTGTGTTTTTCTGACAACAGAACAGAGACTTGCACTCTGTCCATGCAGGAAGAGGAGGCGGATACTTGGGCAGAGGTTGAATCTAATTTAAAAGGCAGACTGTCTTTTTCTCCAGATGCTTTCCATCCGATTCCAAATCTAATGTAAAAACTGAAGAAGATGCTAAAGGGAATGGATGTTATTGTCAGGCTCTAGACTGATTCTTGTGTTTACTGGGACTTTATACTGCGGTGTTATGGATGCCACTTTATGTAGGAGGCATCAGTTATCGCTGTAAATCAGCAAACCTTATTCAGCGTCCAGAACTGGAGAAAAATCATTCTCTCCAACTCCAAAATGAAATTTCACCTATAAATTTTCTTTTTTAGTGTATTTTGCTTGGGCAGTATTGAAAAATGGTATATGGCATTTTGCTTTTAAAAATCAAAGTGGTTCTCATGATCTTTTCCCTGTAGTTCGAAATAGTGTTTCTCGCCTTTTTGTTTGTGTTGAATTTAATCGTTGACTTGTTTATGCTGCTGGCTAATGTGACTTTCTGTAGTGGGCAACCTACAGTGCAATCTGTTGGTGACCAACGAAGGCTTTCGGTGCACCACCGTGTATGTCTTTCACCTAGAGATGGCTGGCAACCTCCCAAAACCATTTGCCAACCTGTAAGGAAATACAAATTTTTCTTTTGCAACTGGTGGTTACCAGGGAGCCACCGGCGATTCAGTGTGCCTGTTTAGATGAGTTTAGCTTATTAAGATCCCCATTAGCACCTGCAATAGCACTAGCTACTCTTCCTGTCGTCTGACTAAAACATAAAAAATGAACCGGGGCTTTAGCAATTAATTTCACAACCACTGCCTGCAACGTCTAGTAACCACTAGCAATTAGTCAGGGAGTACTAGGAGTACTAGTATTTTTACTAGACAGGTGTTTGTCAGGTGGTCGCCAACAGGTCTATAGGCCTGTAGGAATGGGGCCTAAAGCTTTTCGGCTTATTGTTTATGTTTATTTTAAACCTACAAATGCATAAATATCATTAACAAATGAAACATTTCAGTCTTCTCTCACCCCGTCGCAGCAGATGGCCCCGCCCCTCCCTGAGCCTGGTTCTGCCGGAGGTTTCTTCCTGTTAAAAGGGAGTTTTTCCTTCCCACTGTCGCCAAAGTGCTTGCTCATAGGGGGTCATATGACTGTTGGGTTTTCTCTGTATGTACTATTGTACAATATAAAGCGCCTTGAGGCGACTGTTGTTGTGATCTGGTGCTATATAAATAAAACTGAATTGAATTGAGTAGTTTGCTACCTGCCATTGCGTTAAGCTAACCTGACCTGTTCACCAGTAGCCTTTACTGTCATGGCCAACTCTGTTGTGATAAAAGGTGTCGCTCAAATAGACCTTTGAACAGAGTACAAGTCTGGATTACTGTGATACTGAAACTCATCTAGAAGCCTTGTGATTGATTCCAGTACAGTTATTGCCCGCGTCAGCGTGCACTGAACAATGACTGTGGCATAGTAACTTTACTTCTTATATACTAAAGTCACTTACCACAAAAAGGGGCTTCACACACAGGTTATCCACAATACCGCTCCTTAATTAGCACAACAAATGCTAACTTACTGTGTGTGCCTTTTCTGTGTATGTGCACACAAAAGACATAAAAAGACTTCCCTGAATAAATGAATCAGTAATGCTATAGATACTATCTGTGATTCACACAGCAGCCGTCCTTGTTCTGCTCTACAGAACATAAGCCTAACATAAGCCTGAACAATAGCCATAAATTATACGTCACTTGATCTACTGTCAGTTTGCATGTGCATTGCAAATATGCCATCCATACTATAGCTGCTTGCGATGCTGTCAAACGTGTGCCTAAATGAAACTGTAACGACAGAATTCTTAACAAGTTGAAGCCAACAGTGTCGTGCAGCTCACGTCTGCCTCACTGAGTCAGCCCATCTATGTGTTAACAGTTTGTTTAAATGAGCGGATATTGTATGCTCCCGTCCAAAGCCAAGCTCCACCATAGTGTTGTTAAGGATAAAAGAGGAAATGTAGTCAGGAAGCCAAACTAAATAATGAGGCTATGTAGCCCTGAGGCCTCCTCCACAGACAAAAATATCTCTCTTAGATAAGATTTCCTTAGGAAGTTAGCTTGGCTGAAAATTAGTTTGGCTGGGATATTTAGTTTGCTAAGAGACAGTTAAAAATTATGCATTCAGCTAATGCTGTATGTGAAATAGACTGCAATTACTGAACCAGATCTACATCCCAGTGCAGATAATAACTCCATAATGTCAGCAAAATGCTGCTGTCATGTGAAAAAAAACCTTTTAACTTCTGCTTTGTAGAATTATGTTTTGAAGCATGTTCTTAAGCAGAGAGTAGAGATTAGAAAATTAGATCTAAACCTAGAGGAAAAATAAAGTTATCATTTTTTTAAAATCCCTTTTATTTCTCCTTTTCAAATAATACCCATTAGTAGCATCCGGCTTTCTCCCAAGGAAACCCCCCCCCCATCTTTGATCTTGAAACTCTTGAACCGCGTCCACAAAAATTATTTTCATCTTCAGACTGTAGTGGAGTGTGTGTGGCTGTCAGCCAAACCACATATCTACAGACAATGGGTTTAGTTTGGGGGTTTTTTTCTGTTTAAATGTTAATCAAAATGACCATATCTTTGCTTAATGCCTCTATAATATTAACACATACATAGGAAATCATAAACGCTACACATCTGCTCCCAGTCCATTTGAACAGAGCTACAGTCAATACTCGTAAAAGATTGTATACGATAAATACTCCAGTACTGCAGTTATTACAGCAGCAAGACTGATTCAGGCAGAGACTCGGACTCAGAGTCAGGCAACCCCTGCAGCGAAAAATACTTTTAAGGTGTTTTGAACTCCTAAGGACAGAGTGAACTCACACATCTATATCCCCATAATAAAAACCTCGACCCTTTGATCAGTAAATAACTGTTTTCACAGCAGTATAGATCCATTAAGTACCTCTGGCTACCTATGCCCAGGTATTTGCTTGTTACTTAACCTTGCTTAACTTTTAAACCTTCCAGTCTCTTCCTCTTTCCTTATATTAGTTGTTTTCTTTATCTTACTGTGAGCAAGCAGCTGAAGTGTCCTTCAACTTCAGTTCTAAATTATGCCTGTAATACATAACTATAGCCCCCAACTCCCAGATATATTATTACTCTTTTGAGCCCCAACAGTTGTGTTGTATCCACATTGTATGGAAAACAACACACGGTTGCAGTCAAAATCACAATGCAAATGAATTATGTTGCATAACTAATGCATTACCTAACACCATGAAATATGAAACAACTCCTTTGCACATTCTGTAATTAGCATTTAGAAAGTTGCTGAATGGCTCATCAGAGCTTTAATTGTAGGTACAAACCTGCTTTGTAAGAATACGAGATCACTGCGGCTGCTTTGCATCTACCCGCCTGCTCCTGTAATAGAATTTTAAGAGGTTTACCGATAGGAATCTGTGCACGTGTGACAAGCAGGAGCATATATCACAATAATTACACCAGACAATATAGTTAAGAGTCTATAGACATTTTAATTGTTTTCATTTCTATTTTAATCAAATACTCTAACATATCCACAGGTTATTGCATTGCACGGCGAAGCGCCTGTTCTGTCATCATCTTTTAATATATTTATGAGTCTATCCCTCACATTTCAAGAGATAGTTAGCGTTGGTGTGTTTTCAAGAGGGGCTCACAATGATCACAATCACTATAAAAGTTTAATGTTAAAGCCTCATTTCATTTTTGTGACTCTCGAGTGATTAGTTACAAGGAAATAGTGTGGATATAAGAGGTAAGGAAAACAATAGACAGAAAGATCTATTCAAACTCTGTTTGCATTCACCTGTTAGTCTGTACTGTGCATGCATATGAAACATGTCTGCTTCAGATGGACTGAACTGTGCTGGGATTTTTATTGGAACTGCAACAACTGCTGTCATTTACAGTGACGTTTACCAAGATAAGTTAACAATAGCATGAGCACATTTACACTTAGTTATTTGTGGGCTTACTGTAAATCCCTCCATAGAACAAAGGAGACTCAAGCAGATGGATTTGCACATGTAAATAAAAGCTTTCTGTAATAACAAGAAAGGAGCAGCGTGGAGCAGCCATCCCTGCTGTATAGCAGTATAAATGTGTAGTTGTGATTTTTCCTGGATTTGACACAGACTTATTTACAGTTTTAGAAATAGTTTTCAGTCTAATAAATTGTGACAAACACATAACCCTTAGTAACTAATACATGTACATCATAATAATCGAATGTACTGAGAGTTTCCACCATATCATCCAAAGTACACTTTTTCTTCTAAGGCCTTTACTCTGGCATCCTCTCTGTCAAGCTTAGCTTTTGCTGTCTCTCCAGTTAGAGCAGGTGTCTCCAGTGTATGTCACACACTATGATCTGCAGGCGAGGTGATGTGTTGGTCTCCTTGAGGCATCCTGTGGTGCTAGAAGCTTGCCGGAGGACAGAAGCTGCAATGTCAGAGCAGAGTTTGTCACTGGGGAACAGTGGGGGGATGACACTTGATCCAATTAGAAGACATGTTGATACCTCAAGAATGGTTAAGTGTGTGTGTGACTTTGTCTATATGCACACCAAGGTCTAAGTCTGCTTTCTTGTTCCTTTCTCAGTCACTCCACGGCAGACGCCATTTTTGCAATAGTCCAGTGTTGATTACTGATTTTGTCGTCAGTGCCGAGGTTTTTGGTGTCCAGGGCGGACGTTGTTTGAATCTGGCAGGATAGTTTGCATCTGTTGTTGTTCCCTCCACCTCACCCTATCCCTAGCATCCTCTTCTGTCACATGAGCACTGTGTCCTCCTTCACTGCATCCCGTGTCTTCCTCTTTTAATCATGTCCAGCAGCTTCATCTTTATCATCCTTTGTCTAATATATCCACTGGCCCTCCTTTATACATCACCCAAGCATCTCGGCCCTGCCTCTCTAACTTTGCCTAAAAACTGCTCAATGCGAGTCCGTCCCTCATTTCTACTGCTGTTCATTCTGGTCACACCCAGAATCTTCAAAATTGCCACCTGCAGCTCTGCCTACTCTTTTTTTAATGCCTATGTCCAAACCATACATCATAGGAGGTCTTCCTACCATCCTATAACCCTTCCCTTTCAGTCTTGGTGCTTTTCTTCGGTGACAAATCACCTCTGACTCTCGTCTCCACCCGCTGCACCCTCCCTGTACTCTTTTCTCCTCTCCCCTTTCATTCACAGACATATATTGTGTCTTGCTTCTACTGACGTCATTCCTCTTTTCTCCAGATCGTACCTCCACCTCTTCAGGCTCTTTTCCACCTCCTCTGTATTCTCAGTACACAGTGTCATGTGTGAGCATCATAGTCCGTGAAGGCTCCTGGCTAAAGAAGTTCAGAGTCTATCCCTGACGTAATCTCAACTTTACTTTGAACCTGTGTGTTCACCACCGTCTTGTTCTCCTCATAGATGCCATGCACCACCCTCACATACACCTCTGTCATTTGTGACTTCCTCATTCATTAACACAGTTCCTCTATTGGCACCCTGTCATGTGTTTTCTCTAGATCCACAAAGACACACTTAGGCTCCTTCTGACCTTCTCTATACTTCTCCATCAACACTCTCAAAGCAAATATGGCATCTTTACTGCTCTTTTTTGGCCTGAAGCCATAGTGCTGCTTACTGATAGTCTCCTCTCTTCTTGACCTACTTTCATGTCTTTCGGATATCTTGGCTCATCAACTTTGTAGTTACTACAGCTCTGTAGATCATCCTTGTTCTTGAAAATCAGTACGGTACACTTCTCTGTTGTCTCTTCCTGAGACATCCTCTCACTCTCCATGATTATTGTTCAAACAAACAAACTTTGAAAACATACTAATGAAAGTCTATAACTCTTTAAAGAACCTTACCTCATTATATGCTCACTCCGTTTTCTGAGAAAATAATAAACCGAGCAAAAAACAAAACAGAGTACCACAGCTTTAAATTTAACACATGGCACGGCTAACACATCCGCCTGTCGAGGGCAAAGCGTTATTAGAGTAAGAAAATTAAGGGAATATCCATAAACATAAAAATAATAGTAATACGTTTTATCGCTGCTGTAAGACTTTGGAAAAGCAGGTTGCAGACCACAGCAGCATCGCTTTGACCGTCGGTTGCTTCAGATGGGGTCATGAATAACACATAATGCTAACTTGCCCATGCACACATTCACTTCACCATTAAGGTCCATTAGCACTTTGTGCTCTGCATAGCCTGCTAACAACGTGATATACCAACGCACCTCTAGATTCTCTATTATTAGGTAGCATCCTCCACATCCTGCCTTTTATTAGCAGCCAGCCTGTGAAAATGAAGCTAGCACCCTACATGTTCCTGTCATAGTCTAGCTGCTTCAGGACTACTTTCCCGGCTTCATATCAAGGTTTGTGTATATGTAGTAAACCAGCTGGAGACAGATCAGATTAGCTGAGGCATTAACGGTGCATTGGAGCATGGTTCAGGGGCAGTTTGAGAGCTGTGATATACAGTACGCAAGAGCACCGTTATGCATCAGCAGTGGTGCAGTGGTAATGGAGGGTTGCGATCAGGATGAGTGATAACACTATAAGGCCGGTTGTTATCTGGTGAGCAGCGACCCTGAGCAGTAGCAGTTCATCTCAAAATATCTCTCCGGGCTAACCGTGCCTCTAACTGGGCATCGAGGTGAATGGTCCTAGCCCTGTCATACTGTGTAAGTTGCTAACGTGCAATTTATTGTTGTCGATAACAACACTTAATTTGGTTGCGTTCGTAGAGAAAACAGCTGCTAGATGAATCTAAGTAAATTACTATTACCATAAAGATGCTGCTTACTTGGACAAGAAGATACAAGTTTCACTGAACTAACACTTGTTTTGCAAAAAGAATATCTTTATTCTCCCGAGGCTTGAACTACTCGCTACATCGCGGCAATGTTGCTTATAAAGTTGTCATTGATTGAGGAACTGTTGCACATTTAATGAGATCAGGCCTAAAATATGGAGTCCTTGATGCAATTACAGGGCTGGGAAGCTTGTAAGTAGTAGTGTGATGGAAAAGGTCTTTATTCCTGTTTCTCAGGTTAACACTGCAATTTAACAAAGAGCATTATTAGAGGAGTGGATAATGAGGTATGCTGTGTGTGTGTGTATGAGAAAGAGAGAGAGAGAGCATAGAGAACAACAGGGATGAGCAAAGGACTAGTAAGAGATCATGACAGATGAATTGATGAATTGGGTAGCTGTATGTAACCTGAATATGTACGCATGATTGCATAGCAGATAATTGCCATTGCTACATGAACGAAAAGCAGGTATGAGAACATACAAATGTCTGTACAAGCAAGAAATACGTGACTAAAAAACAGTTTGTTTGTTTTATCAGAACTTCCTCTTGGCTGGTTTACTTGTGAATCCTCAATATTAGAAAGTATTTTCTTGTGTCTTGTGAACAGTGTACCTTTGTTGAATTAAACGTCTTAGTCATTAGTACCCGATAACAGAAATGCCGTTGCACCCTGAGATTATCAAAAGCAACGTGTGCTGCGCAAGCTGCAGCGATACAGAATGGAGACGTTTAACTCAATAGGTTTCATGCTATTTTTAACACACTATAGATTCTGCAGCCGATTTCACAAATATTATCAAGCTGAACTCTGTCATTCTCCAGCTGTGTCAGTAACTCATTCCAGACCACATTTACAAAATCGTTGTTTTTCAAATGTGGCTAGTTAGCCTTAACCATGGTTTAAAGGCAGTGTTTCAAACTGAAGACAGCCTATTCAGGATTTATTTGCTGTAAACGTATCAGCACATATATTTGACTTCTAGCAGACCAAGGAATTGGATAACTGAAAATCCTGATTTTACAGCACAGCAATTAGTATAGTAGCATGTAAATTACATACAGTATATAAGAAACCCATTTTTCCAGAGGAGAATAACACAGCCGAGTAATTGGAATAGAAATCAGACCGAGTGTTTACTGAGGAGCTAAAATATCGCTGTAGTAATTTCTCTGTTACTAATATGGCTATATTGAATAATTTTAAATAAAGTTTTATTTAGATGAAATATGCTGTTATAGCGATCACTTAAAACACATATTTTATAAGCTAATCTGATACTGATCATATTAGATGAAATAGTACAGTCAAGACTTTCTCCACATGACAAAAGTACATTATTAAAATTTATTATATTCTTGGTAAGGGGGCAGTGAACTCCTATTCATGAGATGATTTTCCTATATGAATAGGGGTCTTGAAGCATTTTCCTTTCTCTGTACGCTTTTTCAACTTTCCTAAATACCATCTATTTTTGTGCCGCAGACGGCCTGACCACAGATTAGGTGAGAGGAGCCAAGCTTGTCCCCATGGGTTTCCGCTGTAGCTGGTTGTGTTGACTTTTCCCGGGATGCCGGGGGAAGGCTGGGAACGGAGTCCCATCAGTGTTGAAACAGAGGTTGGGGAGGGCATAGAAGGATTTGGTGCCTACAGTCTGAAGTGGTCCAAAGACGGTTGAATTTGAAGCTCAGATTCCCGCAGTGACTCGTGTATCAAAGTGGATACAAGGTCCATGCATAAGTGCGGCTGTGATTGGAGCAATTCGACGAAAACAAATTCACTGAGGAGTTGCCTCTAGGAATATTTAGCCCCTCAGTTTTTTTCGTTATAAATTCATCACCCCTCCAGTCTCCAAGGGGAGCCTCCAAGCACCTTAAGCAAGGAGAGAAAAGGAAGTAAGATAGATACTGGAATTCATCTAGAAACAAAGATGGGAATGACAAATAATAGCCAAATCTACACAACTGCTGCACCAGCTGTGCTTAGGCAGGTGGATATTGCTCCGGACAGTCGGCAAAGATTAATGTCAGGCCATGTAAGCTCTGTTGCTTTACTGTTGAGCTTTAATCATGCACATATCCCACCACTTTTAACAAGTCATATTCATTGAGATACAGCAGGGCTACTTCAGAGCAGCCACTCTGGGGACAGTTAAACCTGCATGGGAACATTAAATTAGCAGAGGTCTGAAGTCATGCTCTGTTGGAGCTGGGGCTATTGCATGGAAGTGGACCATAGGCGAGGAGAAGCACCTGCTGGATATACTGTTTTCATTGTGATACTGCAGTATAAGGATAAGCGCTTTATCTTAAAGTCGCGGTTAATTTTGCATTGCAGTGTTTTCAGTGCAGTTGTTAGGTTTTATACTCAGGGGGGCAGGTGTTAGCTATAATAAATTTGTCAGGACATAATTTGTATGTGCTTTGCTTGCTGGCTAGTTGTGATTGCTTTCTTTTTTATGTAATTTATTAAAGTGGGACCTCCCAAGCTACATCATATTCTGGTTCTGCATCTGCTGGAGAATCTGTAGCTATAGCAACAGATATATTGCTCCTGGTAGATGTTTAACTAGAGCAGACAGCAGGGAGAGACACTTTATTACATCTTGTGCTTTATGATTTACTGGATCATTGTGGTTTATATTACAGTAATGTTTAGGGAGCTGTTCAAAAATGTGTGCTCCAGGAAATCTTGGGTATCTGGAGTCGTCTTCCTGCAGCAAAGGCTTTTCTGCGAAGCCGCGTCTCGTAGTTTAAACAGCAAGTCATGTGAGGTCAGTTTTATTGCAAAAGGCTTTTTATCAAACACGCTTATCACAAAGGTCTTGTACAGATGTAAACAAGAAATGAGATTGCAAACCGTGCGCGTGTGTTCGCCATTTGTGATGCTCACTTTTAACAAAAACGATCTCTCTCTAAATCTACCTTTGACTGGAGGTGTCACAAGAAGCACACTGTCGCTTTGAACCGGAGCAGTCTTTAACAGGCACTGAACGCCACAGTTCAGTTCACCGCAGGGGAGCAGAGAACAAAGTGTTAGAAATGAGGTCGCTCAGCCCAGATTCTCAGATTGCGTTGCCTTTCGTGTCATTTCAGACCGATATGTTAAAGTCAACCGATGCAGGCTTTTTTTTTTATGTTAATAAGTTATGATTAGGATCATTTGCATTTCCTCATTATACATGTTAACCATTTATTGGATGAGGAACAATATAAGGTAAGTAGAATTTTTTTTAATCTAATATGTAATATTCTCCAATGACCCTGTAGAGTTGGAATTTTGAATTTCCCTCTGAGTTCCCTTTAAAGCGTTAATATGTATGATGTGTCTATTTAGTACTAGTTTTTACTAACTGAATCTCCCACAGGAACCTACCCGAGGGATTAATACAGTTCTATCTATTGATAGCTTTGATCACTGCTCTTGTGCTGTTTTCAGCACTTTGTGGTGCTTCCTATTTGGGACAGAAATTTCTCCTAAAAAAACTACTAAATAGGGGCAGCAGGTCCTTGTTTTTGTGTTTTGTTTGAGCTAAAAACAAATGGAAAGATGGAAAGTGGCAGATTCTGGCTTGAATGATTTGTTACTGTTTCAAAGATTGCAAAAACTTCCCAATAAAGAAAAAAAATTGTTGTTTTGTCTCACTGTGTCCACTATAGTCAGTGTCAAAGTAAAATCACGGTCTAAGTACAAGTACATAAGAGTCTCATATTAGTTCAACTATAGGACTATTTGACCAGGTTTCCTTGCCAAACGTCTGTCCAACTGTGTGTGTGTGTATATGTCAGTCCTGAGCCTTTACTGAAGTAGATAGTTGCTGTACTTGTAACAGGTCTTTTGTTTGGAGGCCTGTGTTTTGACAGGCCTAAGAGGGGTAAGACAATGGAGTGACCACGCTGTATCTTGATGTGTTCCTGCAGCTGCCTGCTACACTCCGCTAATATTGCTTGCTTTCATCAAGTGCTTACAAGTGCTTCATTCTCTCCTTGTCACAGTTTGTTTAGTTTGTTTAAGTTAATTAGATCTTCTGTTAGCACCTATTTAATTATACTCTGTGTAACAGTTGCTTTGCTCGGAGAATGTGTTTTTGCATGTGTTCCAGTGTTAAGTGCGTGCTTTTATTGTGTGTGTGTGCCTTAATGTGTCGCTTGTGCATTCATTGTGCTCACATCTGTGTACCTCTGTGTGTGTATCTAAGCCTTTGGGCTTATGCATGTATAGATTGGTGTGTGTGTGTGTGCGCGCGCGCGCTCATCCCTGCTTGGCTGGGATGCGGTGCTCGGCTGCCTGGCAGCATCTGAACATTTAAGTGTCTGTCATCATTGCCACTTTAGTCCATTAGGGTCACTACATTAATGGGATCTGCCGAGGCCCCTGCCCTTGTTTTCATAGCCAAGTGCCTGGAGGACATGTGGGGGGGGTGACTTGCAAAGCTGGACATTTACTCAGACAGATTAAATGGGATTACTGATGTCACCGAGACATATTTGATCTCTGCAGCCACCGTTTTCCTTTTACTTTTAAGTGTGCAAGATTTGCGGTGATACAACACTGACCCCTGCTGTATTAGTCAGTCATTGCACCCGCATGTATGAGGAGGTAGTGCTGATGGCGCGTTAACCCTTTAAAAGACTGCACTGCATCGTCCATTGGGGGTCACTGTTCCCATTTGAAAAAGAAGGTGGAAGCCTCTGTTCTCTCGTCCTGCCATTTTGACTGCCTAATTTAAAGCATATCAGGGATTACAATATTGAACCCAGGTGGTGGATCTTTTGCGGTTTCATCAACGTTTCCTGCAGTGTCTCGTAATGTCTGCTTAATGTGGCTTCTAAATGTTGCCATGAAAACAGCATCGTCAGTGATAATGAAATGCCTCTGGAATGCTGAGGCTCATGTGTGGGCTGCATATGCCAGCACTGTCGCTCCTTAAAACAGCAAGTAGCTGCACAAGGTCAAACGGGTCCACCTCAGTAAGACCTCGCCTAGCATTAGCTTTATATTGACATGAGGAAAGGGTTGACATATTTGAAATGTTTGCATTTAGAATGAGGTTCTGTATGTTTCAATGTGTTGTGATTTAGGGGATATGTGTCTGCAAGCAGGCAGCATGTGTTTGGTTCCCCTTTTTTTTTCTCTTTTAAAGGCCATTCACACAGTAGCAATTGAACCAGAGGCTATAATTGTGTTTTCATGTACTATAGATCCTGTCATTAGGCCCCTGGGTCTGCAGGCAGTTATATGATGACAGCTGACAAGGGGGTGCGGCTCCTTTGAGAATGAAGGGGAGGGAGTGGGGGGAGGGGGCACATACACAAAAGCCACAATTACTTCCTGGACTGTCCCCAGAGCTCGGCGGTTGGAGTGTGTATGTAAAATGATGTGGGAGAGGCCAT